>PVKU01009565.1:0-60480 GCA_004027475.1 Anoura caudifer | reverse complement strand
CACTAGGGTCCCCTTTTCTCCACAACCTCTCCAACACTTGTTGTTTGTTGCTTTGTTTATGATGGCCATTCTGACTGGTGTGAAGTGGTATCTCATTGTGGTTTTAATTTGCATCTCTCTGATAGCTAGTGATACTGAGCATCTTTTCATGTGTCTCTGGATCCTCTGTATGTCCTCCTTGGAGAAGTGTCTGTTCAAGTCCTTTGCCCATTTTTTAATTGAGTTGCTTGTCTTCTTAGAGGGGAGACATATAAGTTCTTTATATATTTTGGAGATTAAACCCTTGTCTGAGGTATCATTGGCAAGTATGTTTCCCATATGGTTGGTTCTCTTTTTATTTTAATACTGTTTTCTTTAGCTATGTAGAAGTTTTTTATTTTGATGGGATCCCATTTGTTTATTCTTTCCTTTATGTTCCTCGCTCTAGGGGACATATCAGTAAAAATATTGCTGCATGGAATGTCTGAGATTTTTCTGCCTATGTTCTCCTCTAGAACTTTAATGGGGTCACAACTTATATTTAATTCTTTTATTCACCTTGAATTTATTTTCGTGTATGGTGTAAGTTGGTGCTCGAGTTTCATTTTTTTGCATGTAGCTGTCCATCACTCCCAACACCATTTGTTTAAGAGGCTATTTTTACTCCATTTTATGCTGCTGCCCCCTTTGTCAAATATTAATTGACCACAGAGACTTGGGTTTATTTATGGGCTCTCTGTTCTGTTCCATTGGTCTATCTGTCTGTTTTTATGCCAGTATGAGGCTGTTTTGATTACAGTGGCCTTGTAATACAGTTTGGTGTCAGGTATCGTGATCCCTTCTGCTTTGCTCTTCTTTCTCAAAATTGCAGCAGCTATTCAAGGTCATTTATGGTTCTGTATAAATTTTTGAAGTGTTTGTTCTATGTCTGTGAAATATGCCATTGGTACTTTAATAGGTATTACATTGAATTTGTAGATTGCTTTGGGTAGTATGGACATTTTGATCATGTTAATTCTTCCAATACATGAACACGGTGTATGTTTCCATTTTTTTTTTTGTGTCTTCCTTAATTTCTTTCTCAGTGTTGAATAGTTTTCTGAGTACAAGTCTTTCACATCCTTGGTTGGGCTTATTCCTAGGTATTTTATTTTTCTTGGTGCTGTATCAAATGGGAATTTTTTCCTGATTTCTGCTTCTGATCTTTCATTGGTATATGAAAATGCCTTTGATTATTGGATATTGACTTTGTATCCCACTGTTTTGCCAAATTCATTTATTACGTCAAGCAGTTTTTTGATGGAATGTATAGGATTTTCTATGAATACTATCATGTCATCTGAAAACAATGACAGATGTATTTCGTCCTTTCCAATTTGGATGCCTTTTATTTCCTTTTCTTGTCTAATCACTATGGCTAAAACTTCCAATACTATATTGAATAGAAATGGTGAAAGTGGACAACCTTGACTTGTTCCTGATCTTAGTGGAAAAGATTTTAGTTTTGCCCATTGAGTATGATGTTGGCTGTAGGTCTCTCATATGTTGCCTTTATTATGTTGAGGAATGCTCCCTCTATTCCCACTTTGCTGAGTGTTTTTATCATAAATGGGTGCTGTACCTTATCAAATGCTTTTTCTGCATCTATTGATATGATCATGGAATTTTTGTCTTTGCTTTTTTTTATGCAATATATTACATTTACTATTTTGTGAATATTGTACCATCCTTGCATCCCTGGGATGAATCCCACTTGGCCATGGTGTATGATACATGGGGGCATGTTCCATCATGTATTCCCTACAGGTGAAATGCACAGCCTAGGAAGTGCATGTGCACTGTACTTCGTTAGTTGCACTGTACAAGAGTGTGAAGGTCTCAGTGAATACGACCGTAAGAGTACACTTTTGGAGCTGCAAGTGCGTTCCTCACCAATAATGCAGTAGTGAGGACTTTGCACTTCTCTAAGGCACATGGGAATGAAAATATTTCCTGCGAGGTGGCTTTTCCACAAAGCAATCGACACTGCTGAGCACCTTCTCAATGCCCTCATTTCAATAGAACGTGAGATGAGTGATGTCTCGGAGAACATGCTCTGTTTTCAGCATGCGTTCTCTTGAACTGCCTTTCAGGTAGATGAATTCCGTGGAGTTTGTGACAGCGAGAGAACTCCTGAAATTACCCGCTGTCAGGAAGTGAGTGATCGTTACTGTAGGACTCTGTGATCTTTGAAGGAGAATAAGCTTTTGTAGCAGAGTTTTGTCCTGTCCATTTTTTTTCCCAGCAGAAAAACCTAGCTCCACGGATTCGTGAAAGTACAGCCTGCTACCTGATTTGGAGAACATCGTTTTGTGGAGGTCAAAATGAACGTGAAGCTGACAGTCCACTTTCTGTAACCAAGTGCGTTTCACTCTGATAGAAGAGTAATAAGGGCGGTGTTCCGAGGCTGGGACAAAGTATTCATATCAGCACATGTTGAAAGGAATGCTGTCTCTGGTTAGACCAACTGTTTTTGGCATTGTGTTGAGTTATCTTCTGAAATATAACTTTCATGGTACGTTTGATAGCAAAAGAGCTTCTCCCTCACGTTTCTGTCAGAAAATGAGCGAACACATTCACAGGGCAATGTCCTCTGTGAAAACGGGTCAGCTTCTATACCACAGATTTCTCCAATGGATCCTTTCAGCCGAAGAGCGCAGCCTAAGTCTGAGATGCATGGAATCGCCTGGATGCACCTGGGCTCCACGGGCTTGTGAACATCTTGGTGAATATGAACCGAAAAGTATGGTTTTGTACTCTTAAGTGCATTCCTCTCTCATAATACAGGGATGAAGTTTATCCACTAATCAAAATCACTGAGGATGAAACTATGTCATACAAAGTAGCTTTTCAACGAAAGCCGTGTACACTGTTGAGCTCCTTAGGGATGTAGTCATTTCAGTGGAACAGGGAATAAATGGGGTCTCAGACATGACGTTCCGCTTTCAGCGCTCTGCTGCAGTATCTGTCTGAAATCTCTCTTCGGTAGAGTGCGTGGGAGTGCAAGACCAACCGAAATTATTTTCCATCAGCAGATGCGTGAATGCTAGCGTATGCATCTGTGTGATCTTTTAAGGAGAATAAGCTTCAGTGGTAGAATTTTCTTCTATGTTTTTTTTTTTCCAGGACAAAAATAGAGCCTCATTATGACATGCATGTATGCCCTATTACCTGACTTGCAGAAAACACTTTTGTGAACGTTGAAATGTGTATGAAGCTAATAGTCCCCTTTCTGCCACCGAGTGCATTTTTCTCTGATATAAGAGGGATGAATTATTTGAACCCTTCCAACTCCCTGGGGAATGAGACTGTCTAAGGCTAACTGGGTTGGAAACCAATACCATATGCAGTGCTTATAACACATTGTTGAAGTAGTCATTTCATGAAAAGTTGAAATGAATGGTGTCGCCGGTAATAGGTACTGACCTGTCACCTTCTAGCACTTCAGTTGAAGTATTTTTCTGAAATGTCACTTTCATGATTAAGTCCAATAGCGGAAAAGCTACTGAATCTCTTGTCTGCCAGCCAATGTGTGAACGCGTGCCTAGGACTATGTCATCTGTGAAACAGAGTGAGCTTCTGCACCACAGCTGTCTCCTGGTATTCTTCCCAGGAGTAAAGTACAGCTCAACTAAGAAGTGCAGGTGTACTGTAGCACCTAACTTGGACTTGAGACGTTTGTGAGTGTCTAAGTGATTAAGAACCTAGAAGTACTTCTTTGGGACTCCAAGGGAATTCCACTCTAATAATATAATAGTGAAGACTTTTCACTCTAAATCACGCAAGAAGGAAAACATTTCCTAGGGGGCTGTTTTTCAACACACCAATCTACGGTGTTGAATGCCTTATCAATGTAGTCATTTTGGTAGAATTTGAAATGAATGGTGTCCAAGGTTATGAGTACTCTGTTTGGCAATTGTGTGGAACTCTTTTCTGAAATATGACTTTTGTGGTAACTTTGATAGTGAAAGAGCTTCTGAATGACTTTTCTGTCAGGGATGAATGGACGCCTGCAAAGGACTATGTCATCTGTGAACTGGAGTACGCTTCTGCAGCCCAGTTCCCTCCAGTGTATTCTTCTTAGGAGAAAACCGTAGCGTACCCAAGAAATGCATGTAAACTGCTCTACGTAACTTGGACTCTACAGGTTTGTGAATGTCCATGTGAGTGTGGACATAGACACACAGTTTGGGTGGTGCGCGTGCATTCCACCCTGATACCACAGTAGTGAAGTGTTTGCCTTCCTCTAAATCATTCGAGAATGAAAATACTTCATACGAAGTGGGTTTTCGATGTAAGCCATCGACACTGCCAATCCCTATCAATGTACTCATTTCAGGAGAAGTTGAAATGAACCGTGTCTCTGCTCACACGTCCTGTTTCAAGCACTTCTCCTGAAGTGTTTTTCTGAACAGTCACTCTCGTGGTGAGTGTCATAGCGAACCAGCGGCGGAATTACATTTCTGCCAGCAAACGTGTGAACTCATGCAAGGACTAGGCCATCTGTGAAACAGAGTAAGTCTCTGTACCACAGGTTTCCCCTGTATATTCCCTACAGATTCTTCTGGGTTGACCTATTGCTTCTCCTCGGGGTCCGGCCTGTTGGAGTGGATGACTCTGCCTGCGAGAATGGCTTCTGCCACGTGGAGAATGACTCACCGCAAGGATCCCGTTGGCTGGTCCTTCAGTTCTCTGTCTGGAGCCTCCAATCTCCGGCTCTTCTCAGTCACCCGTTGCCCACTCTTTCCTCCCTCTAACAGAGCCCAGGGTGTCGATGAACACCAAATTTTTGGCATTGACCCTTTACAAGGCTCTCTGCATCCCCGGCCATCTCTCCTTGGCAGACGGAACAGGTGGGTGTCGTCTGCGTTCCTTTCTGGCTCTAGCGGTGTAGGCTTGAGAGCTCAGCTTGGGGTTTAGATCCTGCACTTCTCAGGGTAGCCCCTGCAGCCACTGAAGTATCCCTCCAGCGCTTCAGTCGCTGCCCGTGGGAGCCCAGCCAGCCCTCTCACGTCTTCTCTGCCCTCTCTCTACTGGTCCTGTTGTGTTGAAGTGGTTTCTTCTGTCTGTCCCGGGTTGTCAAGCTTCTTCTCTCCAGCTAGTGTTTCATTGGTTATTCAGGATAATTTCTCTACAATTTAGTTGTGTTTTTAGATTGGTCCTGGGAAGAAGGTTAGTGTAGTTTCCACTTACTCCTCTGCCATCTTGGGTCACCTGCAGATTATCTTTAGATTTTCTGCTTAGTTGCTACTCTACATTAGGCCACTATGAAATGAGCAAATCAGCATTCAATCTCAGATGTCTGTGTTTTCCTGATTTCTATTTTTGTAAGAAGGTAGAGTGGGTGAAAGAATTTCTAGCATTTAAGAAAGAATCGTCTTGCATTCCACAAATACCAAGTCTCTTTAAAATGTACTTGGAAATGTTCAGTGAAGTTGAAAACAATAATGTTCATTGTTAGAATCAGAGCTCATTGCCAAATAGCACTTCTGATATTGTGCAGAGGTTACCTGTGTGCGTGGTCTGCCTCACAACTACCTCCTCCCTTCTCTCCTCTACATTTCTTTATTTTTTTATATTTACCCAAGGATTTTTTTCATTGCTTTTAGGGAAAGAGGAAAGGCTAGGGGAGAGAGAAATTTGAGAGAGAGTCATCAATTGGTTGCCTCTTGTAGGATCTCCAAATGGGCATCAAACCTGCAACCCAGGCATATTCCTGACCAGGAATCGAACCAGTGACATTTTGGTGCATGGGATGGTGCTCCAATGTACTGAGCCACATTGGCCAGGGCTCTCTGCTTCTTCTTGCCAACTGTCTAGTGTATCCTTTAAATATTCCTATCAAGGATTAAATATTGTTGTTTACTTGAGAAAATGTTAAATATATTAAAGGACATGCCTAAGCTGTGTAGTAGTTTCAAAATCTGGAAGTATGTATTTCTGAACCTTCTCAAAGAAACATAGAAAAGCAGAAAGAAAAGAAACCTCTCGAAGTTATGTGGAGGGGCAAAGGAAGATATGAACTCATTTTGAGAATCAGGAATGTAATTAGCCTAAGACATGGATGAAAGCATCTCTGGTCCCTAACTCGGTAATAGAACATTTTCTGAAATCTATCCAAATGGTGAGTTCCTTGGGGATTTGCTTGTAATGTATTTATTTTTCTTACCTTGAGAATGACTATTTTTTCCAACTTGATTTCTTTCTTTTTCAAAAAAAAGATTTTATTTATTTATTATTAGAGAGTGGGATGGGAGGGAGAAAGAGAGGGAGAGAGATAGACATGTGTGAGAGAATTGATTTCACAGGCCCCCAGCTGGGGACCTGGCCTGCAACCCAGGCATGTGCCCTGACCGGGAATCAAACCAGCGACCTTTCCGTTAGCAGGTTTGTGCTCAATCCACTGATCCACACCTGCCAGGGCTTTCTTAGTGTTAAAAATTATTTCTACATCCTTGCCTTTCTTTTAAAAGTCATCTTTCTGATGGATAACATGTAAATATGGCCTGAAGTTTTATGTGTGTTGATCCAACCTCAAAGAAGCAATTCTTTGAAGCTGAAGATTAGCTAATCTGAAGCCCCTGCTCCTGAACAACGCACAGGTGGACACACCTGATGGCAGCCCCTTCATCCACAGCACTGGTGCGCAGGTCCCGTTCCCTCCTACTTCTCTTTGTGGGGGATGCCTCTCTTCTTGTCTCCGGCTGGCTTCCTCAGCTTCCAGCTTGCATGTGGCCCTTCAGTCTCAGCCTCGATGATTTCTCTACATTCCTAAACTCAAAACCTACAGGAAAACCTTATCAGACCAGCTCACCTGCGATGCGGAAAGATGGCAACTGGTCCCTCAGGGCCCAAATGGCTGTGGCCAGGGGTCAAGGCCACAGGAGCAGTAGGGACCTGGGACACGGGTGGACAAGCAGAAACAGGATTGCTGTGTGGGACCCACTAACAAGTTCACAGTTTTTTTGTGTCTTCAAAACTTCCCCCTAGCTCTCTTTCCTAAACATATTTCTGTCAGTGGTAATTGTGTTTTAGATGGTAAATGATGGAAACCCACCTGGAATCTACCTAACAGGGCAGGGGAATTTCCGCAGCTATCTCAGAGCTGGTCCTGTCTTGCTCAGTCTCCTGCCCCCTGCTGCCAACGTCGTCCTCCTAAAACCAACCTTGATCGTGTCACTTGCCCGAATCACAGCTCCTTTACTTGCTGAAGGGTCTAGTCCATTTACCTTAATATCGCGTAATAAAATCCGCAGGAACTAGCCTCTCTCCAGGCTCATTTTCACTGTCTTCTTCAGATGAAAAAGCTCAGGGTTACCGAACTAGTTACAGCTCCCCAGTGAGCCATGCTGCCTCTTCCTCTCACCCTTAGCAGGGGTTGTAAGATTTGAAAATTGCACTTTCTGCGGGGTGTGCCTCTCTTCCTCGGCTGTTGGACAAACTCTCGCGTAGCCTCAGCACTTCCAGCATGCACCTTCCAGAACTTCTAATAACTCCGTCAACACACACCAGCCTGAGTTACATCTGTTAGGATGCTAAGCACGCCACTTGCATGTCTGTACCCCTGTCCTGAGGGAGAACTGCTCTTTTGTACACCTGGAGTTTTATCTTTCCCCTGGCATACTGTAGATACTTAATCAAGTGCTCAAATTATTCATTAGGTTAAAAAAGTTAAAACATAGGGAAATCAATGACCTGTGTACAGCTAGGTAGGTCTGGAGGCTGAGGACAAGCTCCCCACTGATAGTACAAGCACGTTGGGGTTGCTTACTGACTGTGACTGTGACTCTCTGCCTAGCCCTGACCGGACTGTCTTTCTTGCCCCTCTCCACCCCTTATCCTTTATATTAGCTGATAATCCAAGGGCTTAGATGCTGAGTCTGACTGGGCCAATAGGGTATTCGCTCCCCAAATGTTTGAAAACGAGTTGAAATATGCAGGAACAGACGTTCCCAGCTGAATCAGCGGCCGTGAGTGTCCTGGAGGAGGTTCACAAGCACCAACCCTGAGATTCCTGGACCTGCTCTAATTTCTGTGCTCCGCATGGTCCGTGTGTCCTACCCTTCCTCCGAATTTGTAAGCAGCTTTTCAAACACCCTCTCCTCCGTCATTCAGGTTTGCTAGTCAGTTTCTTTAGCTGGAAAACAAAAGACTCTTAACCACAGCACCACTTATAAAAGAATAGAAGGATTCCAAACACCGCTGGCAGATTCTCTGTCCTGAGGATTAATGGTTAGGCTCTTATAAACTCACAGAGTGAAACTCTGAACACGCAGGTTTTATAGCCTGAAGACACTGGGTTTAGGAGAAACAATGGTAGACAGGTACACAGTAATCTTTTTTACAAACCACATCAACACAATTTACATCCGTTTTTTTTTTTTTTCTTTTTAGGCGTCCTAGTTTCCTATTTTTCATAAAAAGGATATATTTTTACCCCTCAAGAAAACTACTTTTCACTTCAAATTTTAAATGCCATGTTTAGCTAGTAAAGGATTTCGGCTTAAATTGTTTCTAGAGATTGGGTCTGCTCTCCCTCTGTGCAATTAAAATGATGTGGCGGACGTGGTATAGTAAGTGTACGCCGTTTCCATGGCAGCGCCAATGCGCGGCTTCCCTTACGAATAGCCTGACATACCCTGTGAACTTCCTGCCACTTGGAGAGGAGAGCTTAGGAGACATGGCCTTCTTATAAACATCACCTTACATGACAAGAAGCCCAAAGAGTGAAATCTGTCCGGATGAAACCGAAGGCAAATGCGCCTGCCTGAAGTGCTAGATTCCAGCAGCGGGCTGCAGAGCCCAGGGAAAACAGGCTTTGCTGCCATGTTCTCACAGGGAACTACTCAGTCCACTCCTGTACCTGGGCAGCTGGCATCTCCACTACCTGGGTCCTCAAGCGTCATCCCAAGACATCAGCAGTGGGCTTATTCAGCTCCGGCACTTCCCGTCAACCAGAATGTTAATATTATCAGAAGTCTTCGCTTCTTCACCAAGGTGACTGAACAAAGTAATCTCCACTCTCAGAAAATAGGAAGGAATTAATGGGGCCCAAGGGTGCAATGGTGATTCAAGTCTGCATCCCATGCCCAGGGTCTCATGCAGGGCTCTGTTTAGTCTTTCACAGCTACTTTCAACCTTAGGAACATTTGTTTTTACTGCTCCCAGTGGATGAGCAACAAATAGACTCAGTGGAAGAAAGCTGTAAAACAGTCATAAAAATAACTTCTCTTACACCACAGGTGGCAAACACAAGGCCCCCGGGCTGAATCCAGGCTGAATCCGGGCTGAATCCTCCACCTTGTTCTATCCGGCCTGGGGCCTTCTTTCCACCCAGCAGTAGCGCCGAGCTCCTGCTTAACTGTTAAGGAGTAGTTACACGTATACAGTCCTAAAATTACATTCGGCCCTTTGAAGGCAACTGCAAGGCTGACGTGAAGATGAGTTTGACAGTGAGAAAAGGGGCAAGAAAATTACAGAAAAAGCGACCACAAGACTACAAACCATGTACCTGGCTGCAGTCTCTTCAAAGGAATGCAGGTGGGCTTATTCAGCTTATTAGCCCCCGAGACAACAAGGTATTATTACTATTTTTGCTTTTTTGTGCCTTTTTTATATTTTGAAGTGTTAATGAAAGATACTTTCTAGTAGTAGTGTGTGTGTACACACACACACACACGTGTGTATATATATGAGAGAAGGAGAGGGAATGGCTATAAATTTAACTCCTAAGCATATACTGTGCAGTGAATATGTATGTGTATCTTAGGACATCATGAAGAGTTTGCATCCGATGTAGTCTTTTATTTAAGGAGGTGGGGATATATTTATTTAACTATCTATTGAATTTATTTACTTTTAAATTTTTCTTTTACTTTTTTTCTTTTATTTATTTATTTTTAAAGAGACAGGAAGGGAGGGAGAAAGAGAGGTACAGAAACATCAATGTGTGATAGATACATCAGCAAGATGCCTCTCACTTGCCCCCAACCAGGGACCTAGCCCACAGCCCAGGCACGTGACCTGACTGGGAATCGAACCTGTGACCCAGCAGTTTGCAGGCTGGTGCCTCAATCCATGGTGCCACACCAGCAAGGGCATCTACTGGGGTTTATTATAAGACTGAGTTGAGCATGGGAGGGAAGGAGACTCAAAGAGTGATGAGTCCCAGGAAACTAAGGAGGAGGTAGGACTGGGCTGAGTTAAGTTGCAGACAGACATTATGATGAGGGACTTGGAGAGGGACAGGCAGGAGAGTTGGGAGGGGTGACTAGGATCACAGAAATTGGGGATGGGAGGCCTTGGGGTGGAGACAGAAGAAATGATCTTACAAAAGAGAACAGTGTTGTGCAGAGTGATATGAAAATGATGGGCCTCATTTATTAGGATTAATCAATCTTTGGCCAACTGTTACATGGGAGTAACGTAAAACTATTTGAGTCATATATGTCTATATGTTAATATCCAGTAACACAAGTTTCATATTTTTTAAAAAGCACATGTGACTTACTTTAAGCAAACGTTGTGCTCTGAACTTGAGAAACAAAGGCAACTAAGAGATGGCCTTCACTTCCCAGGTGCTGTCAACCTGGGGACTAAGATTGTCATGTGCACAAGTCAATCTAATGTGTGTATCCAAAGGCGGTGTGAATAGAACATTTACTAAGCTCCTGTTCTTGGTAGGCTGTGTGCTAAGCATTTAAACATATTTCATCCAAATCCTGTAGCAATCCTAAGAAGTAGCTATGATTACCTCACTTTCACAGATGGGGAGATGATTTTAAAAGTTCGGTAACTTGTCTGAGACCACCAAGTTCTGGAAATAGGAAAGACACCTTCAAAGTCCTGACTTTCAGAGTCTTTTCTCAAAGGTTCTGCTCTAACCAATTAATTCCTCAGAGTCTAACTGTGTGTTTGCATGACGCCTGACAAGATTTCAAGGCCTTGTTTATGAGGTCTCCATCTGCTGAGTCTGCCCAGTAGGGCCAAGGGATCTTACTTGGAGGTTGAGGCACGCGTAGGAAGGAAGGAAGGACCCCGTGGAAGCAGGTGCCTGTCTGTTGTCCTGAAGGTAGAGATGTGAAGGAAACTCACCTCTGAAATCATTTAACACTGACTTTGTCCCTGGATTCCACAAAATATCAACATAAACCATGTCTTTGGGAAGCCTCAAAATATTTCTCCATGACTGTGCAAAGGGTTCTGGAGAAAGGACTCCAGACAGATGGTCAGGAAAACAGCAAAGTCGTGACTGGGGTGTCCCAAAATGTCCAAAAGTCATCTCTGATGACTTTCCTTCACCCAAGTCCATATTTCACATGTCTTCCTGAGTTTCAATAAATTAAAAGGTTAAGACGACTAACCCAGCTAACTTGAGGAGTGTCTCCTGTAAAGCTCTTAGGTGGAATGATGCATTGGAGAAGTGTTTGGCAGATTTAGTGTTTAGGTGCCCAGGAGTAAGCACAGTGCACTCCACAGTGAGTGCATCTCCAGCATCTTTGTGTGGGAAAGTCTCATAACCATAGAGGTTTCGTAAATCTCCATGAACTATGTGGCTTTTAGTCTGTGTTTGGGCGCCGTGGACCCAATGTTAACTGGAGCCTGAAGATGTTGGTTCTGGATGGCCTTCTCTCTCCCCAAGGGTTCCACACTTAAGTGAAGAAAATTGTTCATTTTGAACAGATGACTACGTGCTACCTAATATCAGGGGAGCACCCCGTGAGTGTGTAAAAAATGTGAGCCCCCTCCAAACAATTACTTCAGACAATCGAAGATCCTCCTTCTCTGGTCTAAAGTGGCATTCAGCATGTCCTCCTGTTGTTGACGGGATGTACGCAGTGTGCTTGGGCCTGGCAGACACACGGACACTGATTTCAGTGACGGTGGGGACTTTGGAGGGAACTCTGCATGCCATTTGCAATTGTTTGAAATGATTTTTATCGCTCTTCCTTTCTTCTAAAGATCATTTTCTTTTTCTCCCTTACACACACATTAATTTTCATTGGGCTTCTGCTTTTGTCTCTGTAGCTTGACTGCTTTGAAGGAGAGAGATAACGTCATTAGTTGAATAAACACTGCGTAGCAGTTTGTCTGGCTTGATAACTCAGTATGACTTTTCTCCTCCAATATACTCCACAAACAGGGGAATTAACCAGATTCCCATGAATCTCTAGATTCCTGTGAATTTCCAGGTAGCTGTTAAGTGTTTGGGCAGCAGGCAAATTGGATTGGGAGTGATGACTTAGGTTTATCTTGCTGTGTGTGGGACGCCATGGAACAATTTTGGTGAATTTAACTGCCTTTCAGTTCTCTCGTTTGTGGATACCTGTGTTTGTGGACCACAGGAGGTGGGCTCTGTTTAGTTAGTGGTCCTTAGTTGACATATATTCCTGCAATGGAACTGGCTGGCCTCTGACTGTGAGCACTGAGCCGTGTGACCGCAGGCAGAGAACACAGTCTGGCTGTCCCCGCTCTCCCGGTGGGAGCTACGCCGGGTGTGGGCTTACCAAATTTCCACTTCGGTTCGGAGGGTTGGGTGTGTGTGCCGATGCGCTCCTGACCCCACATCTGGGTTATTCATTCCACACGTGTGTTGGAGGCTCATGATATGCTGACATTGTAGGGATGCTGTCGACGCAAGAGCCACGGGCCAGCAGCATCACTACCTTCCAGGTGCTTCTGTGCTTTCACCGAGCAAGGTGGTGGCAACCCTTGGGACTAGTGGCTTTGCCCGGGCGCTGAAAATGTCTGTGTCCCAGAGGAAATCGCTGGATCCCCTGGCCTAGTTATGGTTTGGCCTTTCCTTCTGCGAAGTGTTAAACTAAGCAAGGAGGCCGTTTGACTTGGCAGCTCTAATACTTCAGCTGTCTACGTGAAGGAACCCAAACCTCTGGCCTCGCGAAGGCCTTGGGCTCAGGAGATCAAAACTGAAGAACAGCCCATCACCAACAGTCAACTGGTCTTTTCCAAACAAGACAACCATTTAAGCTGCAGCCAATTGAATAATTTCCTTGCTTCACCTCTGCCTTTTCCCTAGAAACATCCTTCTACCTGGCTCTTGTCTGCAGGGCACTTATAACCGCTTCTGGTCGGAGCTGCCCATCTAGAATAGTTTTTTTGCTCAAACGCTTAAATGTTTAAATATGCATCATTTTCTCTTTTAGCAATTCTTTGATTTGAATCATAGAATCTTCCGGGTAGAGGATTTGTTTGTTCATTCATTAGACAGACATATATTAAATGCTGCAGAACACCGGGCTCCGTGCCAATACTGAGTACACAGAAATAATCAGAATAATACATCTTGTACTCTCACAGACCTTAGTTAGATGGGCAAAGTCAATGTTTCCAAGCAAACAAACACATCTATGGTTACATAATGTGGTAAGAATTATGAGGTCAAGAACAGGGTGGTCTGATAGAGACAAATACAAGGCACCCCCTTAAGCCTGGAGGACCTCCGGGAGGAGGTAAATACGCAGTATTGCTGTGTTCCGGTGGTTTGCACAATTCCAACTATAGGACAGGTGCCCACTGCAGTGGGGCAGTGTGGCAATATGATTACATCAAAACCTACAGGAAAGGAGCCAGCCATGTGAAAACCCAGTCCATGCAGAGAGAAGGGCTTGGATGTGCGCCCAGTGGAGCACGTTCTAGGTATCGGAAATGTGAGAAGGTCCAGTGAGCAGGGTAGAGGCCGGGGCGTGTCAGCAGGAGAACGGCAAGGCAGGAAAGGGCAGGCCATCCGGAGCCTTGTAGGTGGTCGTGAAGTTCTGGTTTTATTCCAAATACAATGGGATGCCGTGGAAGATTTTAACAATAGTGGTAAGAAAGTCTTAGGTTTGAAAAACCCTCTCAGCTTCGGTTGGGGTGATGACAACATAAAGGCCAGTTACAGTTGTAAGGTCCTGATCTACATGAAGATGATGAAGGATTAGGTTTAGGCAGTGGATTGAAGAAATGTGTATCTTTGTTAGTAGTAGTGAGAGGATTTACTGATGGGTTGTATTGGGTTGGACAAAAAGTCTGGTTAGTTTTTTTCTGTAAAATAAAAGACCATTTTTCATTTTCACCAACAACTTCATTGATTTGGATGTTTGGAGTATGTCAGCTACCTCCCTCTTTTGGCTTCTAGTGGACAGAGGCTAGGGGTGCTGCTGAGCACCTTCCAGCGCATAAGACAGCCCCACAGCAAAGGGTTTTTTGGCCAAAATGTCAATAGTGCCAAGAAACTTCGCAAACCACTTTTAACACATTTGATCAGTCTCAGCACCTTCTCCATTCACTGCGTAAATCTTGTTTTTATGCATTTCAGTTGCGTTTTTGCCTTTCTTGAAATAATAAAGCGTAATACACTGAAAATTGCACATCTTCTTCCATCTTCAATGTTAAAATTGTTGCACAAGAAGTCGCCAATTTTGATGTTTTATTTATTTATTTATGTATTTATTATTAAATACTTTTGAATTTTATTTTTTTGACTACAGTTTTCTGCCTTTTTTCCCTACCCCTCCCTACCATCCCAGTGATCCCCACCTCCCTCCCCTGTTTCCACCCCCTTGTTACTGTCCATGTGTCCTTTATAGTTGTTCCTGTAAACCCTGCACCCTTTCCCCCCATTATCCCCTTCTCTCACCACTCTGGTTACTGTCAGTTTGTTCTTAATTTCAATATTATTGGTTATATTTTGCTAGTTTGTTTGTTTGTTCTGTTTATTAGTTTCCAGGTAAGGTGAGATCATATGGTATTTGTCTTTCACCACCTGGCTGATTTCACTTAGCATGATGCTCTCCAGTTCCATCCATGCTGTTGCAAAGGGTGGGAGCTCCTTCTTTCTTTCTGCTGCATAGAATTCCATTGTGCAAATGTACCATAGTTTCTCGATCCATTCATTTACTGATGGGCACCTAGGGTGCTTCCAGCACTTGGCTGTTGTAAATTGTGCTGCTATGAACATTGGGGTGCATTGGTTCTTTTGGATTGGTGTTTCAGGGTTCTTAAGATATATATAATCCTAGCAGTGGGATTGCTGGGTCAAAAGGCAGTTCCATCTTTAGTGACATCAGCATTGAAAAAGAGGCTGATTTTTAAAAAATGGATGCTGAAATGACAGCTGTCACAATAAAATCTAGCAAAATTATTTTGAATGAAATTAAAGACAACTAAGCACTACTATAGCCATCATACAGAAAAAAACTAAAGGACTTTTTGGCCAACACAATATATGATGGTCATTAAGATGTCATGATAGAACTTGGCTATTAATGTTTTAAATTTAAAACCTTAATGAACTAAAGCTTTTATAACTGACATTCCAAATAATTTTATGTGTTTGGCACTGAGGGCTGAATGCTGGCCAATGTATTTCCAACGTGAAGTCTCAGTTACGCTGAGCACGATATGCCTGGTATCCAGCAAATGCTCAGGTACATATTAACTCATTAAATAAAGTAGGTAGTGTTTCTACTATTCTGTAGGGAACCGCTTCGCAGGGTGTGGAAATGTAGCTCAGCACGCACGTGGAAAACCAGTGGGGAGCGAGTCAACATGCAGGACCATGCCCGCGAAGAAGTTCTCCTGGGGGAATCAGGCCTGCGTTGTACCTCGGCTGCTCTGTGACTTGCTCTTGCTAAAACTACCTCACCCTGAGTTCAGGCAGCGGATGCTTACTGCATATCTATAATTTAACTCCCTGAAATCTGTGCTAATTCTCCCAAGCATGGAAGTGTAACCAGACCAATTACTCTTATCATTCCCTTGCATTTGCAACATTTTTTCCTTGTTAATCTGTAGGAAGTAATCAGTAACATCCTTTCCTTTGTTATCTGTAAAAGTAGTCACCTGAAGCAAACCTGAGCATAATGAATGAGAACCTTCTTTGATGTATGCTGTTAGAAAGCCAATAAAAGCTTGTCAAGGCAAGGGTCGAGGCACTCTCCCCTTGAGAGGGTGGCTGTGCCGTCCCTTTTCCTCCACAGGACTCAGTAGTCCGTGTGAATTTATCTTGTCTCATCCATAACACCACGGACACTTCGGGCCTGTGTCTGCGTCACAATTCTAATAATTCATAAAAGTAAATTGCTAGTGGTGGGGACTGGAGACTAGCGCCAGGCTGACAGAGACTGGAGGGAGGCCAGACAGAATAATGAAGGTGTAACTGGGAGGAAAGAGGGCAAGAAATTGCTGAGGGCAGGCGGTTTGAGCTATATTGTAGTTTCTACACCCTGTTTTTATTTTATTTTTATTTTTAAAAGTTTTTAAAAAATATTTTATTTATTTTCAGAGAGAGGGGGAGGGAGAGAGACAGGGAGGGAGGGAAACATCAATGTGTGGTTGCCCCTCACGCACCCCCTACCAAGGACCTGGCCTGCAGTCCAGGCACGTGCCCTGACAGGGAATCAGACTGGAGACCCTTTGCTTCACAGTACGGCACTCAGTCTACTAAGCCAGACCAGCCAGGGCAACTGCACCCGGTTTTTATATTGATAGTTTGTACGCTTTATAACCACATAGCAGTCCACAATGACACCCAAACCCCTAGCCTCTGCTCTTGGGAGAGGTCAAGGCTGAAAGCGCTAAGACTGATCCCTCTTCACATCTCAGCAGCTCTCTAGTCGGTGCACAGAAGAGTGAATGCTTCCATTTGCTGAAGTGAAAACAGCTCAAAATGAACGAGACGAACCCCAACAAGGAGAGGCAGGAGTTGTCACAAGCATACGTTTGCGGTATAGTCTTTCCTGTAAGGCAGCCAGGCAACGGGTCAGCTAGCTGCCCGCTGAGCAGCCCAGCCTTAAGGAACACGTGAGTCACGCACGGGAACTACGCGATCCACTCAGCTTTTATCGAATGCAGGTTCACCCAATGGAGAACATCAATGTACATTAATACCCTATTCGCACTGTAACAATCTAAGAGGAACATCACATGTAGGGGACCAGTTTGTTTTAGTCTGGCAAATGGGACTCAGCTCTGCATGGAAAACCTACAGAAGCGAGGTGGTGGGCAGGAGCCAGACCTCCGAACCGAGTTTTCCCGTGGGAATCAGGCCTAGAAAATGCATACAGACCGTCATGGCTTGCTCTTGCTAAAACTCCGTCACCCTGGTCTGAAACAACAAATGCGTATTGTCCATCTTCAAGGTAATGCCCTAAGCCTGTGTGACTCCTCCCAAGGATAGAGCTAATCGACTAGCTGCCATTGCCCTTTGCATGCGATTTTCATTTCCTTGATTGTACCCAACAAGTAGACAATAATATTCTATGTAATAGATAATAAATCTTTCACTGATGTAAGACCCGAGAGAAATAATAGAAGCCTGTCCAGGCAAGGGTTGGGGCGCCCTCCCCTTGAGAGAGTGGCCGAGCCTGTCCCTTTTCCCCCACAGGATTGCCGTCGCCTGCGCATTGGCTCTCGTCTCCAGCCGCAACAGACTGACTCTGCTGGCCGGCGTCCACCACGGTAACGCACACAGCAATCAGTGGGTTGTAATGAACCCGAGTCCCAGAGTCTCAGGCTGAGGTCCAGGAGACAGCACGGTGGGCAAGGGAGTTGTCAGCATCTTGCAAGGAAGGACCTCCGGAGCCAGGTGGGCAGCATGACAGGTGAAACCCTGAGGTCAGCAGGGCAGAGCCGTCGGCAGCTGATGCCGAGGGAGGTCAGCGTGGTGTGGAGCAACACTCTGGTGTGCGGAACTCGGCGGTCGCAGCAGTGGTCTGGGGCCTCCCTCAGTTGCACCTTCAAGGTGGTGTGCTCCATACTTCGGGGTCTTTTTGCTGAAAGTCTTGGCACCCCTGATGGCAAGTGTGGAATTTGCCCAGGAGACCATCTGTGGGTGGTCCTGGTCTGCAGATACGGCTGCTCTGACCACAGAGGCAGGTACTTGACGTGTGACTCCTTGCCAGATGTCTCTGCTCTGACCCTGTGGGCAGATGTGTCTCCTCGCCAGATGTGTTTACTCTGACTTAGGTAATTTTCCCCTTAAACCAAAGTGTCATGGCTGACTGACAGTCACGTCAGTTGACATAAGTGACTTCACTTTGTTTTATATACTTTATCCTGTCTTGATCAGACCAATGCTGCTTTATTGGTCCTGCTCTCTACAGGACGGTTGTACCAAACATTTCAGAACTTGCTAGGATGGCATCATCCACTCCTCCAGGTCTGGCACGTCTGACATTGTTGACAATAACTTTTAAGTGGTAGACTTAAGAGTTATTACTAATGAAACCCCTTGTGGGGGTTCAGGATGAGCCACCCCAACATGTGCCTCTGTGGTGCAAGGACTGTTTCAAGCTAAAGACAATTTTAGCTTTAGATTCAGAGAAATTTATGGCCCCAACACCCCTTAACCAGTTAGAACTCAAATTAGGAGCTTTGCCCATAATAGATTATCAATGATAATCTCTTTTCGATGCACCTATAATGGCAGGGCAAACTTATACTTACTAAACATTTGTTCTTAGCATCTTGCAATGACCCTTTGGAGCTCCCAAGGTGACTCACCCCGTCCCTGGCTCAGAATGTCTTCTATACCCAGATCCTTCTGTGCCTCTGATTCTCTCTCTCATTCACGCAGGATCCTCATATGCACATATGCATCAAATTTGGTTATTTTCTGTTGTGAATCTGTCTCCTGTCTATGTAATTATTAGAACAGCCAGCAGAACCTTAAGGTGGAGGAGAGTTTCTTCCTCCCCCCACAACAGTAAGGATGAACTTTCCGTTTAGGAACCTCTTTTATTTTGAAAGAAAGGACTCAAGCAGCACGTGTTGCTTTGCTCTCTTTGGGCAGCTCCGCGCACCATTTCCACTGAAGTTTTCTAGAGAATCCATGAGGTACAAATTGACCCAGTGATTTACGCTTCTCAGTGTGCAAAATACAGTTAGTGGTTATTTTTTTTCTTCTTCAGGCAAAGCATGAAAGAACCGTCAGAAAGAGCTATCTCTTTTGTTTAGAGAAAGCTGTATAAGTTATTAGTCGTAGCCTCAATAACAAACTTAACATTACTTGCATCCAGGGAATCCAATTCAAAACTGGCAGCTCTTCTGAGCCTACCAGATCAAAGCGTATCAGAAAAAAGGAAACTTTTTTCCTATCACATGTGGTCCAAGTGGACTACATACAGCTCTGGATCTTTGTGGGCCGACAGGTAAAGAGTAAAACAAACACTTAGTGTACGGGCCCATGGAGAAGAATGAAGAGCTGGAGCAAAACGCTTTGATTAGATTTGATTTTTAGCACCACAAAATAAAAATAGGGGAACTACCAAAGGGTTAATGAAGATTAATGCCTAAAGCCTGGTGAATAGTGAGATGCAAACGTGGAAGCAAGATTTAAGGCTGCAGGAGGAAAAATGAGAACTTTGTTTCAGGGCTGGTTTACTGTGTTCCTAGCGAGCCTGCAATTCCTAAAGGGGCCATGTGGCTTCCTTCTGTGTAACCCAGATAATCTAACACAATTCTTTTCATTTTCCTCAATAGCTTCCTCTTCGCATTTCTGATTTTTTGGCATCTGAGGCCCTGTGCTAGGTTACGGAGTTGGAATGTAGCTGTTAATTTCAGCCCGACGTCTTTGTGGGATGCATTCTGCCATCCACACAATGCTCCGCATTTCTTGTCTCCCCCGTTTAGTGTAAGCATAGAACACGCACCACAGCGGAACCGCCTGTTGAACGCCAGCACGTTCGTTTTCACCTGAGGAAGAAAAGTAACGCACACCATCGGCTTATTTAAAGCTTACGTTGTTTAGGAAGCAATGAACTTCAGACTGGCTTGTGCGTGAGCCTATTAAATGCAGACCGTAGCAGTTTACAAAGTAAGCTTGTAGAACCCCAAGTCAATCTCCAAATCTGAGCACAGATTCTGAGGACCTTGGTTGTGTGTGTGTGTGTGTGTGTGTGTGTGTGTGTGTGTGTGTGTGTGTGACTTTGGTGTTATGTTTCCTTGGCTTCTAGTGAGTAGGCTTATCTCATTTAGGGAAAGTATTTTTCCTTGGTCACAGCTTTTAAAAATTTAAAAAGGTTTTTAGGCTGTCTAACTCCTCTCTAGGGCAACCTCCCAGACCCCTGGAGTTTGGTCTCAGAGATATTATGAGGTTTGCTAGCATGCTCTGCAGCAACCTGACTTACAGTTCAGTTGTTTCTACAGACGCAGAGAGCGGTGGAAAACATTCAGAGTAGGACTGACAGGGACCCCACCTCTTACTCTGTTTGCTGGGGCTCCAGCAGCCTCACAGTTCCTGTTAATTTCAGGGTTCTCTGTTGGTTCCAATCAATTGCATCGGAAGGGCCAGAGGTCTGGAGAAATGAACAGAATGCACTAGAAAAATTTTCTAGTTTGGGGGGGATCTTACTTGGTACAAAAAAATACAAGACAATACAATAAAAAGTCCTTTTGTTGACCAGCTTACTACCCAGGAATTGGCCATAGATGAGTTAAATACTTTTCTCCGTTTTTTAGGAAAAGAATGGTCTGGACTCCATGAGCTTCCATAAGAACAATTCCTAACCATTATAACTGTGCCTTGAATTGTATCCTAACCCTAGTTAAACCCAGGAAGGGATGGGCTAGGAGTCAGGTGCTCCTACCGGGATGTACACCATGGGGACAATCTCTGGTCACAGCCATACCTGGAGTTGCTTCTCTTGAGCGTTACGGAAACACTGCATTCTCCCCAGAGTGCCACCCTGCGTATTTACCTGGACTAGGCAATTCCACAAGAAGCTACCGTATGAGAACCACAGGGCCCACCAAACCAGAGATCGGACACTCAAAGTAAAGAAGGTATTTAAAACCCAGAGCAAGAAAAAAGTATATACAAGCTGATAGTACTTCCATTACTAGTGTACCTCATGCTCATAACACACATCTTCCAAAGACTTCCCTGCAGTGCAACCAAAGGCTTGTACACCTTAAACAGAAAATAGAGTATTTTAAGATAAATTTTTATTCCTTATAAATATATATGATATATGATATTTTTCTAGCAATAAAGATATTGTGCATCAATTTTGCAAACCTGCCCAGAACACTATAAACATGAAGGTTTCTGAATGAAACTGCAAGGCCTGAGGATGAAACATCCTGCTCAGGGTGCAGCATGTGGTCCTGTTGCGGGAGAAAGAACTCATACGCGGTGGGGATGGCAGAACACGAGCCTTTATTTATATGCGCGGGCCCAGAGGAGGCAGTCTCCAAATTCTGAGCCCCGATCCTTGGCTGAGCAGGGCTTTTATTGCTCTCCAGACGCCCTATCCGACGTGGTAAAAGCAGGAGGTACAGAAGCTGATGCGAAAATAACTCTAGCCTTGAGGTGTCCTTGAGGTGTCCTTATTGGAAGCTGGGTGTTCAGAAGCCAAAAACGGGAGTTAGCTGCTACAGTCTCAGGTGCGAAGTCAGGCTGAGGGTTGGTTAGCCACACTCCAGGGCTCAGTGAACACTCCATCCATGTGAGTTCATGGGTTCTTTGGGATGACAACTGATGAAACTCACATGGAAGTTCAAGTGTAGAAGAGGTGGAAATTGGGGAGAAGCTCCCATTTTAATATTATGCTATAAAGCCTTTCACGGTGACATGAGATGTTACAGAAGTCCAAACATTGTTTGCTGACTTTGATCTTCCCCAAAGGACGCTGGGGATCCATAGGGAAAGCTGAGAGGAGGGTTCGTCCAGCTCTGGAAAGTTACCTGCAGGATCTGTGTGTTGCATCTGTAAGTCAGAAGGAATGGGATGGGAGGAGGAGGGTGACTTGAGCGAAGATAGTTCAGGCCCTATACCTCTTTCCATTCCCTGCTCCCGGCCACCGAGCCCAGGAAGTACACAGACTGGCATACCCATAGCCTCCCTCGTATTTCAAGTAGGAATTCGGTGCCTGACCCTGTTCATGCACTGGGTGCTTCAAACAATTGCTGGGTCGGGCTGTCTTACATAACACTGACATGTACTCCGGTTCCCAGAACACCAGCCTCTTGGGGAATCCGCTTTATCACGCACATCAAAAGAAGTACTCCAAGCGCTGCTCCTTGGAGAACGAAATAGTACTTGCGTGGCAGGAGCCTTAAAGAGCGTCCGCTTGGGCTGGAATCACAAATGTTTCTCTGGGAGAGACATCACCGCAAGAGATACGGCTTTCCGCCTTGCAAATATTTACAAGTGCTGCAGATGAGAAGCGTCAACGTGACATAGGCCTTCCCAGGCACATGTAAGGAAGTCACACGGATGTCTGGGGGTCCCTGGAATCACGTGCTCCATAGCGGTCTTCGGCTCTCTTCGTCTGCTTGGGCCGGCAGATGCAGCCCCTCAGGGTAGAGCTTGCCGCAGGGCAGGTGGAGGGCCTGCCAAAGGGGTTAAGAGTGATGATAATCTCACACTGAATTAGCGTTAGCAGGAGATAAAATCAGTGAGATCTAACCGCCCATCTACTCCATGCCATAAACAGAGCCCTGAAGAAATAAAACCATTTTCAAAGTGACTTGCTGTCCCTTTGGATCTATGCCTAATCGTAATGCAGACATGTTATTAACATTCCCTTGGTCTCTTCTCATAATGGAGTAATCTGTTAGCTAGAGAAGCATCACACCGCAGTGCTAATGGCCGGTATGCTCTCGAAACCCTAATCTTCAGTTCCCAGCCACTCAGTCACTCACCACCAGTCTCAAATGTCTCTCCCACAAAAATGGGAGTCATGCCAAACTTGCTGGGGTCCGTTTAGGGGCAGAACAAGATAATGTCAGTGGAAATCCCTAGAGGGATGTTTGGAAGGAAAAAAATGCATGTCATACATGTTCATGTTCTTTTCCGACCATTGGTGCCAGTAGGAATTTTTTTACATGATGAAAACTTGTGCTACGACCATTTGGATTCACATGGCTTTGGTTTTCTTTCTTTCTTTCTTTTCTTTCTTTCTTTCTTTCTTTCTTTCTTTCTTTCTTTCTTTCTTTCTTTCTTTCTTTCTTTCTTTCTTTCCTCAGTTAAACATCAGTAACTCTAAGTGTGTAGCTAAGAATTATGTGGCTTGGGGCAAGTTATCTTCCTCTCAGGGCCTCTGTTTCCTCGTTTGTAAGGTGATGGGGTTCGGCACTTGAGCGAAGAGCCCCATGTCAGGCCTTTCCAGTTCATCTAACCAGTTTTCCTTTCTATCCCTTTGAGCCCCGTGTTTCTTCTGTCTCCTGGTTCTACTCTGACCATCCCATCTCAGCCTGGCCTTCGTGGGGTCCTCCACTTACTTGGCTGTTTGTTGTGGTGCCCTTGGGCTATGAAACTGTCCTCTACACCTCAGGCACCCTGCACTTCATATTTTATTTTAAAATCTGCATGGATTTCTCTCCCTGCTATACTCTAACGTCTTTGCGGGATCACTTGTTCATTGTTCAAGTTTGAATATTCAGTGCATGGCGCATAGGAAGATCTTAAGCGTTTACTGAATGCAACAGAAGGGTCTATGATTCTGCTACTTCAGATGTCCTTTGATTCGCTTCCTTTTGACTAACTGATAACAAAGGCAGACTTGCCCCAGATTTTACTGGCACTCTCGCATGAGAACAGGTGTTTCCTTTTCCAAGTGAGTTAGTGCCTTCTGATCCTTCTGAGCACTCTCATGGAAATTACGAGTGAGCCAGAGGCAGGGGATGCCTTCTTTGTAAGCAAAGGCAGCTGCCTCTGGTTCCTGAATAGAACTAGTCCTGTTGGTAACTTTTAGACCTTGCAGGGGCAAGAGAAGATAGGCAAGTGGGAGATTAACGTCAAAAGAAACCTTGACATAAAAATCAGGGAGGGGGAGGAACCCCGGAGTTAATTATTCCAGAGTTCTTCAGGGTGCTTCCTCATGGTCAGATGATATGATTTTCTGGAGAGAACCAGCATTGTGGGGAGTAGGGAGGGGGGTGAAAGTTTTCTTCAGGCCCATGAAGCACAGTCACAGCTGCCCACTGGGGAAGTAGGGAGTCGAGGGAAGGACAGGGAAGTGGGCATTGAGCATGATGGGCTTCACAGGCCATTGCCAAGAGCACAGGACCATGACTTAGGCAGTGGGCTACCGAACAGCCCACGAACTAAGCTCTAGCTTTGAGAACATGTCTTCTTTTTGTCTAAAATGCATGGACTCCATTCCGTAACAACGTGTTGAAATCATACCTGCTTTTGAGGGTCCCATAAAAAGCCCATCTTTTTCATAAAAAGCGCTTTTATCTCCTCCCTAACTGATTATGATTCCCTTTGACCCCTATTATACTGCAATTTTCCTTTTTGTTTTCTGTTGTATATATTGACCTTACTGCATCCCTCTAGTTTAGAAGCTCTATCCGTGTGTTTACATCGGTGCTCTTAGTGAAAAGAACTCTAATTTGGAATTATAAAAAGGCTGCGCTGCTCTTGCCCATCGCGAGGCAGACATCTGACACACGTTAAGGATCTGATCATGGAGGAGATGGAATGGGGTGGGGCTCATTTCTCTAGAGCCCTGTATTTCCTACGGAAGGTTTGGCGTCTGTGGGCACAGGTTACACCAGATGCCTGTCTTCTCCTTCACGCTTGCATACAAATGGCCATTCTTTATGAGTATACAACTTTTGTTGTTGTTGTTCAAGAAGATGACCGTGTACTGTAGACTTATTCAAAATTACTGTCAGTGGCACCCAATAGAGCTGGGCTGTCCGGTCACCTGGGGTTGCCAGTTCACACCTCGAAGGAGAAGCGGGTGGGAGGGTGGGTGGCAATGGAGGTGGAGGAACTCTTTTGTAGGTAACTGTCTCCTTTTCTCTTGCTGCTTTTAAGATTGTCTCCTTATCTTTAATCTTGGCTAATGTAATGATGATGTGCCTTGGTATGTTCCTCCTTGGGTTCAATTTCTTTGGGACTCTCTAGCTTCTTGGACTTCCTGGAAGTCTATTTCCTTTGCCAGATTGGGGAACTTCTCCTTCATTATTTGTTCAAATAAGTTTTCAATTTCTTGCTCTTCATCTTCTGACACCCCTACGGTTTGGATGTTGGAATGTTTAAAGGTGTCCCAGAGGTTCCTAAGCCTTTCCTCATTATTTTGAATTCTTACTTCTTCATTCCGTTCTGGTTGAATGTTTCGTTCTTCCTTGTGCTCCAAACCATTGATTTGAGTCCCAGTTTCCTTCCTGTCACTGTTGATTCCCTGTAGATTTTTCTTTATTTCACATAATGCAACCTTCATTGCTGCCTGGGTCTTTTTTATGCTGTTGAAGTACACAGGGAGCTCCTGGAGCATCCTGATAACCAGTGTTTTGAACTGTGTATCTGATAGGTTAGGTTGGTTACCTCTTTGTTCCTTAGTTGTGTTTTTCCTGGAGCTTTGAACTATTCTTTCATTTGGGCCTTTTTTGTGTGTGTGTCTCTGCACACCTGTTACACAGTAAGGGATGGAGCCTTAGTTGTTCACCAGGACAGGGCAACCCATGCGGCTGCGTTGTGACACTGTATGTGGGGGAGGGTCTGAGAGGGGACAGTGCAGCTTGGTCCCCTTTCTGCTGGTTTTCAGTCACTTCCCCTGCTACCCACAAGCAAATCGGGCCCTTCTGGTGCCGATTCCCAGGTGGCTGGGCTTGTGTATATTCGGACCCTGTGGGTCTCTCCAACGAACTCTCCTGTGAGGCTGGGAGTGTCTCCCGCTGCCGCCTCAGCTCCCACAGGTGTTTTTGGTCAGAGGCTTGGAGGCTTTATTTCCTGGCACTGGAACCCCAGGATGCGTGGTCTGTCTTGCTCCCTAGTTGTTCCTCCTGGTTTAGCTTCACTTGAATGTGGGACTGCCCTGTCTGCCAGCCGCTGCCTTGCCCACCCTGGTCCTCCACCTGCTGCCTTGCCTCAAGTCTTCGCCACACGGCTGCCTGTCTCCACCCTTCCTACCGGTCTGGATGGATGTGTCTTCTTTAACTCCTAGGTTGTTGGACTTCCATACCATTCGATCTTCTTTCAGTTCTGTTGTTTTTTGTTTTAAAATTTGTTGTGGTCCTTCTTTTGGTTGTGCGAGAAGGCACAGTGTGTCTACCTACACCTCCATCTTGGCCAAAGTTGCAAAATAGCTATAGTCCCATTTGTTTATTGTTTTTCTTTTGTTTCCCTTTCCTGGGGAGATACATCTGATAAAATATTGCTATGAGCTATCCAAGATTTTGCTATGTTTTCTTCTAGGATTATTATGGTTTCTGGTCTAACATTTAAGTCTTTAATCCATTTTGAATTTATTCTTATGTGTGGTATAAGAAGGTGGCCTAGTTTCATTTTTCTGCGTGTGTGTCTATTTTTCCCAACACCATTTATTGCATAAATTACGTTTAGCCCATTGTATGTGCTTGCTTCCTCTCTCAAACAAAAGGAAGCATTCGTTTCAAGGTATCTTTTTATTTCTTCTTGATTTTGTTGTTGACCCATTCACTGTTTAATAACATGTTATTTAGCTTCCATGTCTTTGTGTATTTTTCAATGTTCTTCTTATGATTGATTTCTAGTTTCATATCATTGTGGTTAGAGAAGGTGCTTATATATTGGAATCTTCTTAAATTTATTGAGACTTTCTTTGTGTTCTGACCTGTGGTCTATCCTAGAAAATGTTCCATGTGTACATTCTGCTCCTTTGGGGTGAAATGCTCTGAAGATATCAATTAAATCCATTTAATACAGTGTGTCATTCAAGGCCACTGTCTCCTTGTTGATTTTCAATGGATAGAAAGATCTATCCGTTGAAGTCAAAGGGGTGTTCAAAACCCCAGCTGTGACTGTATTTCTGTGCATGTCTCCCTTTATGTGCACTGAGGTTTGCCTTACATATTTAGGTGCTCCTATGTTGGGTACGTAAATGTTTGCTAGAGTTATGTCTTCTTGTTGGATTCCCTTTGTCGTTATGTGGTGCCCTTCTTTGTCTCTTACTATAGCCTTGGTTTTAAAGTCTACTTTGTTAGATATAAGTATTGTTACCCCAGCTTCTGTTTCCTCCATTTGCATGAAATATCTTTTTCCATCCCTTTACTTTTAGTCTGCGTGGATCTTTCAATCTGAGATGGTTCTCTTGGAAGCAGCATATATAAGGGTCTTGTTTTCTCGTTCATTCAGCTACCCTCTTTCTTTTGGTTGCAGCGTTTAAGC
The DNA here is from genome assembly GCA_004027475.1 of Anoura caudifer. NCBI lineage: Eukaryota > Metazoa > Chordata > Mammalia > Chiroptera > Phyllostomidae > Anoura > Anoura caudifer. The sequence continues at coordinate 33,362 of PVKU01009565.1, read as the reverse complement.
CATTAAAATTTAAGGTGATTATTGATAGATACATATGCAGTGCCCTTTTATTATTAGACTGCTTTCCTCTCTCTTTTTTTCTTTCTGTTTTTCTACTTCTTCCACTTAAAGCAAGCCCTTTAATGTTTGTTACAGTACTACTGATTTGTTGTTAACAATCTCCTTTAACTTTTTCTTTTCTAGGAAGCTCTCCTTATTTCACCTTGATTTTAAATTATTGCCTTGCTGGGTAAAGTAGCCCTGGTTGTAGGTCCTTCTTTTTCCATTACCTTGAATATTTCATGCCACTCCCTTCTGGCCTGAAATGCTTCTGTTGAGTAATCTTCTGTCTAATTGGTGCTTCTGTATGCAATGCCTGCTTTTCTCTTGCGGCTTTTAGGATTCTCTCCTTTGCCTTTAAGCCCTGTCAATTTAATTATGATGTGTCTCCATGTAGGCCTCATTGGGTCCACTACTTGTTTCAGACTTCCTGAGTTTCCTGGAATTTTGTGTCTTGTCCCTTCATCAGATTATGGAAGTTTTCCATCAATATTTCTTCTAACAGGTTTTCAATCCCTTGCTTGTTTACTTGTCTGCCTGGTATGCCCAGGACACAGACGTTGTTACACTTCGTGTTGTCCAAAATGTTTCTTAAGCTCTTCTCATTTTTATTTAAATTTTTTCTTTTTACTTTCTCTGCCTGATTATTTTTTTTCTATCTTGCCTTCCAAAATCACTGATTTGATCCTCTGCTTCATCTAACCTACTGTTTATTCCTTCCAGTGTATTATTTATTTCAGATATTGCATTCTTTATTTCTGACTGATCCTTTTTTTAAATGGTTTCTATGTCTTCTTTCATGTTGTTGAGTATCCTTATAATCATTACTCCAAACTCTCTATCTGATAAATTGATTGCCTCCACTTCATCTAGTTCTTCTGGAGATCTCTCTTTTACTTTCCTGGGACCTGTTTCTTTATTCACCCATTGTGGCTGACTCTTTGTGTCTGCTTCCAGGCAAGACTGCATTGCAGGACTAAGCCACACCCTGCCTGGGACTGGCCCTGAGCACCCTGTTGGGAGCTATCAGTGATCCACAATGTGAGGCTCTCTCTGCTGGGCATATTTGTGCGCAGAAAGTACCAGGCTGCATATCGAGCTAGGTTTTATCAGCGCCATGTCCGGGGGAGGGTCAGCTGAAGTCTCAGAGCTTCCAGAAATCTGCCTCTGCCTGCAGGCTTTCCGTGGGGCTGATCAGGGAACGTCTTCCAGCTGTACTCCTCAGAAAGCAGGGCTTTAGCACCAGAAGGTGGAGCAGAGAAATTCCTGTGGGCAGGGCTATTGCTTCCCCTCAGGCTGATGCCATCTGGAGAGGAGGGCTCTGCCTTAGCTTCTGCAGTGTGGGGAGTGACTCAGCACATGGATTCTGGTGGCTGTGCCCTCAGTTCTCTCCCCAGAGCCACCAGACCCAGACTCTCTTCTGTCATAAGCCAGGATAAGAGGCTGCAAACGGAATTTTGTGCGCTGGCCCTTTAAAAGATTCTGCAACGCCATCCATCTCTTCCTGGCAGGCAGAAACCCCCACAGCCTTTGTTATTTGGATTCCTTTTACAGTTCTGGTGCTGTAGGCTGGGCAGCTCTAGACCCCGCCCTTCTCAAGGGGTACTTACTCCCTGGCTGCTGAAATATCTCCCCAGCACTTCAGCTGCTGTCTTGCCCAGGGGAACCCAGTCAGTCCTCTCACACCACCTCTATGCTTCCTACCGGTCTCACTGTGCTGATGTGGCTTCTCTCATTTGTCCATGGTTATAAGGCTTCTCTCCCGCTAGTGTTCAGGATGATTTTTCCGCAATTTAGCTGTAATTCCAGTTTGGTCCTGGTAGGAGGTTAGTGTAGCTTCCACTCACTTACTCCTCAGCCAACTTGGATATCCCAGCAGAGTTTACTAAACTTTTAACTCATTATGATTTTTCTTCATGCTCTACATACAGCAAAATGAATCATGTTCAAGCTTTCATAAGCATTATTCTTTTCTAACTCTCCGATGTAATGAACTTGGAAAATATTACTCTTAACCAAAGGCATCAAACGACATGCACAGAATAAAATACACTGCCTGTTTTATTTTAGCTAAAGGAGCTTCTAAGAAAAAGAAATATTAGTAGGATCATATAAATTAAACATGTGCAAGCACGTTATTTGGCATAAAAGCTGCAAGGACTCTTTCTTGCGTCAAGAATGGGACACTCATTTCTGCTGTGACATCACCATGATTCTCACAGAATTTGTAGAATGCCTCCAGGTAAGACCTAAAAAGAAGAAAGATCATAAAACAATAAGATGAATATATGCTCCTCTTGGAAATTTCCAGGCCAGTTTTTCATGGCTTATTAAATGCTTTTATGGAAGTTGCATCATTTCTCCCATGCAGACATATTTTAGAAAAATTTGGAAGAAATTTCCTTATTAAAGTACATTGCACAATATGAGAAAAGAACTTCATGAAAAAACAAAACTGTATTTATCGTATCTTATAATTACTTAAAAGCACCTTTTTGAATGAATCATGAAATCTTATAGGGCTGCTTTTTGCTAGTCTAACAAGAGTGCCAAACTCTTTCCCAAGCTCAATAAATGACACTCGATTTGGCCCAGTGTACACATTTCATCTTTCAGGAGATGCATTTGAGGTCACTTTGAGCATGGAGGGTACTGTGGAAAGGCAGCATCTGGGCTGCTGTCAGCCTCTCTGTGCTTGGGTCCCACTACCGCTACTCACCAGTGAACTGACTTCAACCCGTCACTTCACCTCATGTCTCCACTTGCTCATCTGAGGAATGGAGATAGTACAGTTTTTGCTGGATGGATAGAGTGAGCTAATGCATATGCATTATTTGAATGGTGCCTTCTGTTAGCTATATTCAGGATGCCTCTTGCAGGGCTATACATCTCTTTAACATGCAATGCATGTAAGAGGACCACGGTTCAGCATAGCACGCTATATTTATGACATGGTTGTCTATCCATATTCAGCTACTCTGTGAGAATGACCAAAGACACTATTGGCGTACACGTGAAAAGACAAAATTCTCTCAGCCTCTGTTACACAGAGATCCTTAGATGATGGCAGCACCGTTCAGACAGACGGCTGGCCAGTCCCTGAAAAGTGGCACAGACGATGCCGTGTTCAGTTTGTCATCTCGATACGCTGTCCACTGTCAGTAGATTAACATTGTATGGGCAGGGACTCTTTCACAGCATGAAGGACAGAGACAAACTCTGCACAACAGGAGGTTCACTCTGAATGCTGGTTGTTTTCAAATTCATCCACCAATTGACCCCTTTTGCGTTCCAGGCAAGAGGTGGGGATACAGAGAAAATTAAGGTGTTACTTCCTCTCAACAATCTTCTGTCTGGGAAAGCTGACATGTACGTATATCTAAATACGCGTCACTTCACAGTTGCAGAACTTGGCTCACGGACAAAGTCACTTCCAGTAAAAACTCTGGTTATGATGTACTATGTCATAAAGGAAAGCATACTATTTAGGGAAACAGTTATCTTGTACAGTTTATTGCGCAGTACTTCAATATTCCGTTCATCTAATGTATTGTTGGACATACAGTCTTGAAAGAATGGGGCTGAGAAGTCATCTTTTAAAATCAGTTAATATATATGTGTAAAAAATTTTAAATCTGGCATAAAATTAAAAAACCAAAAGTATAAAAGAAAAAAAATAAGATAAAATGAGTTCATCAGAAGCATGATTATAAACAGTAGGAAATGTCTCTTGAACGCACCACCCCATGCTCCCTAGCGAACATTGGACAGCGGAGTCTCAAACCATAGATGCAATCAACCTCATACTACTGATAGCAATCGGACTGACTGTTTGTGAAGCATTTACTATGTGTGTGCCTTATACTACACACAAGACACACTTTAACTGAGTGAATCCCCACAATGGCTTGGAACTGTTCAAGGCTCACTTGCTGAAGTCTCCTCATTATCAAATACAAATACTTAACATTTGTGACCTTACTATCTGCCAAACTTTGAGCTGTACTTAGGTAGTGTCTTCTTTTGTTTTCAAAACTCTAACATGGGGAAAATAAGGAAACTGAATTGCCCCGTGTCATTTTGTTGGGCCCGGGCAGAGCCCAGCTTTGGGTTCACAGATGTCTGATTCCAGACCCACCCTCCTTCCTCTGTTACCTGTACCCTCAGCATTTGACGCTTGATGACACATTTTTTCCCTATTTTTATTGTCCAAAATGGCAAGTATTTTGACAAATGATCAACAGTGTGTGGCTACTATCCAAAATTTTCCAATTTTGTAATGCTTACAAAATTGTCCCATTAGCATTTTGAATGCTACTTCAGGCCATTTGACAGAAGTTCCTGAGCATCTCAGAAAAATGGCATTCCCACACTTTCCAAAACAAAGTGTTTCCTATAATTTAAAATAAAAGGAGAAGGCATTAATCCTAAAAACAGCTACGAAATTAATGTTTTGAGAAATTACAAGTTCTATCATTTATTTGCTGTGATCTAGTACAAAGAACAAGGGTTTGGAGTTTGGGAGATGAGTCTCAGCTCCTTCTTAACTACCGATGGTTTGTAGGTGACCCTGGCAGATATTGGCTTGACCAAAAAGTTTGTTTTTTTAATAAGACGGCTCTGGTAGTGCATAGTTGTCTTCAAGTTTATTCAAAACAATTTGGTTACACTCTATTTTTTTACCAGCATGGATTAAAAAAAATCAAAATTCGTGAATTTTTGTGCACCTATTTTAATGTTGAAGATGGAAGAAAATACGTATTTTCTCCATATTATGCTTCTTATTTTAAGAAAGGTAAAAATGGAACTGAAATGCAAAAAAAAAAAAAAAAAAGATTTGTGTGCAGTGTAGGGAGAAGGTGCTGTGACTGATTAAACGTGTCAAAACTGGTTTGCGAAGTTTCGTGCTGGGCATTTTAGGCTGCACGATGCTCCACAGTTGGGAAGGCCAGTTGACGTTGACAGTGATCAAATCCAGGCATCAATTGAGAACCACCAAGGTTCTCAATTAGTCAAGATATCAAATCAATAAAGTTATTGGAGAAAGTGAAAAATGTGTCCTTTATTTCATGGAAAAGAAGCCAAACCCAATAACTTCATTTGTCTTGATCCGAGAAATGAGGGGGCTGGACCAGATGTTTCCTTTGTGTCCCTTCCTCTTCTGGCAATTCCTGTAGAATGACCCGTGAGTACCTGGGAGGAACTGTGATTTGGGTGTGCATTTCCCAATGACAGCGACGGCACTCGAAGGCGGCAATAGCATCACGTCCACGTTCGCACCTAAGGGTGTTTCCACCAGGACTGCATCGAAGGGATCAGACGGCGTCTCTGCGATGTTGGCTGCTTCCGTTTCTGCGAACCGGCCCAGCGGGTGACACTTCCTCAGATCTTCCTCCACAGACTTTTTCTGCCAGGTGCCATTCATCAGTAGAGCCCCATTGTCGATCATGCAACTGCGCCTGCTGTAGAAGATTCGGCCGTTAGGAAAATAACTGCATCCTGAAAACCCTTCTCCATTTTCCCCCTTACCTTCTCCCCGCTCCCCTCTGGTTATTGTCATTCTGTTCTTAATTTCAATGTCTCTGGTTATATTTTGCTTGCTTGCTTGTTTTGTTGATTCGGTATAAAGGACACATGGACAAAACCAAGGGTGGGTAGGGTCAAGGGTGGGAAACATGGATGGCTGGGGTAGGGGGTAGTGGTGGGGACACTACTACAAAACGGAGACAACTGTAGTTGAACAACAATAAAAAAATGTGAAAAAAAATAGAGCCATATCAGGAAACTCTGAAAACAAACAAACAAACAAACAAACCCTGCATCCAAGTAAGAGGCACCCCACTCACTGGTAAAACCAACCATCAGGCCCTATTGCTTTGGTTAGAGAAATACGTGAGTCTCTCTCTTCATTTTGAACTCTGGGGTGTGAGAGGTGGGGCTGAGGAAATATCTGACTCCCTAGGGTGCCAGAGTTAAAAAACCATACCCGGTGTTGTAATAACTGATTAACAGCAGAGAAGATGACCCCTGCAGGTGACTGTCACATGGGTGGGGTGGGGCTGAGAGTATAAGGTGTCTGCTTTACCAAGATGGATGGAAAATGGGCTAAAAATGTCGAGAAATGCAGACCCAGGACATTTTATTTGACTTTAAAAACTGAGCATTTAAATCTGGGATGAAGCCCAGCATCAAGGATTCAAAATTTAAAATATTTAGAAATAATTTTAAAAAGTTAAATATATTTTATGAAATACTTAATATTTACTTATTAAAAAGATTCTGTATTCTTCTCGTGCAGTGAGACCAGATGGTGAACTTTGTGGCTGTGCTATTCCACCCACCCCACCTTATCCCTAGGACTCCTGATTCATGTTTTATCAATTCCTTACCCGTGTGAGCCCTGCTGGGATCCCAGTGCTTGTTCCCTCACAGTCTAAGCACTGAGGTCAAGAATTGACACAGACCTTCCTTCACAGAGGGCCCAGTCTGAGGGAGGGACTGGGTGCAGAATCCACTAGAATAAATTGCAATGATGTGCACACACGCTGTCAAAGAAATGACGGGGTCGTTTGGGGGTACAGAGCCAGCTGTCAACCTGTCTAGGACCAAACTTCCCAAGGAAGGATGGTCAAGCTGAAACCTGCGGGATGAGTAGCCATCCAGGCAGACTGCTGGGCAGTGGGAAGTGTCTCCAGGTGGGAGGATGTTTGTCTGGGCTTGTGCACAGATGGCCGGCCCAGGTTGGGCGTGAAGTCCTGACAGTGAAGACGCAGAGTATGGCAGTTAGGGTTGATAGGAGATGCAAATAAACAGAAGCGGCATTTTGGTCTATGTGGAATATGGATTACACAGAAGGTGAGGCAAATGCTTACATAGGAAGGCGCTTTACAGAAGTTATTCTATTTAATCATGACGACACCACCATGGTGACAATAGGTAATATCTTCCCCATGACATGGCCACCAAATGAGGGACCTGAGTAGCACACTGTGGATTCTTCCTCTGCACCCTCACCTGTGCTGCTTAGTGGATGAGGTTGACGGAAGTCTCAGGTTGTGGAACCATTAGCTGCACGAGAGCATTGGTGGGGGATCAGTGCTGCGGGGGCAGGTTTGGGGTAGGATGAGTTCAGTGTGTCTGGGAGCTATCCAGAGGTGGTGCCTAGCAGCCCACCACGCCCCTGTCCTGAGCCAACAGTGGATACAGACAGCAGTGGGGGTGCCAGGAGGGGCGATTTCAGATGAAGTCATCATTGTCGGGAATTATAGCCTAGCGTGAGTAGAGTTCTGTCCTGAGAACTCTGGGGAGTCCCAACGTTTAAGAACCTTGATGGAACCTGAGAAGGACTGATAGTAGGAGGAGGAAAACCACAGCAGAGAATTCTGGGAAGTTCTAGGAAGAAGGTGCCGGAGCATCAGAGGCCAAGGGGAAGTACAGGCAGACAGTGAAGCGTCCACAGGATCCAGCCACTGAAAAGTTACCTGGGAACGCAGGGAGGACACCTTCTCTGGACTTTGTGGAAGGGGGAGGAAACAGACAGAAACCTGGTGCCTGTGTATTGAGAACGAGTGAGAAGTAGAGTTTTAACAAACAATTCGAACTATAAGCCAGCCTTAAAGGAAGGGGAAGATAATGGTATGAATACCCAGTGGTCAAGGGGATGGTTCACTTTCAGTTTAGGTTTGGTTTGTTTTTTAAGATGCGAGAGAAGTGAAGATGTTTAAGTGAAAGGATGAGGTGTTGGTCTGAAGAGCAAAGGGATAGCCAATGGGTGAGTCCAGGTCCTCTAGTGAAGGGAGTGATGGGACTCAGTCACCACCACAATCTGGGCTTGGAAACAGCACCTCTCACGGGCCTGTCCTGGGGTCGGGCTGTGTGGTTGACTGACTTCCTGTGCGGGGATATACCCCCTGCTGGGAAAGAGTCTCCTTCTTGGTGGGGCTTTGCAGTTTGCCCCAGTGAAAAGTGTAGCTAAGGAAGTTTTGAAGCAGGAAACTATCTCTTTGCAAAACGCACATGGCTATAAAGTTTGTTCACCTCCCAAACAGTAGAGCCAGATGTAAACATTAGGGAATTTTAGAATCCTTCTCTCTTGAAAATGATATCCCAACGGAAGTGCTTACCTGTAACTGCCTCTGTAGGGCTCAAAAGCTATTGCCTCAGAGGGCAGCTGTCAGTGCTTGATAATCCTTAGCAGATATTTCATTGTTGTGACATCACCCCTGCAACGTAGACGTGAGCTGCCAGCATTCCCAATCTGCAGATGACTGTTGGGCCCGCGTCGATGGCCAGCCAATGTCAATGGTGTGTGTGTGGATGTGCACAAGGGTATACTGAGTGTTGTTATCTTATGTGGCAAAGAGCTACAGAGATCGGATTCTGGTTTATTTCAACTCATTATTTAAGTGGCCCTGTTTCTAGGATGGGCCAGTAACACCCGTTCTCACAATGGAATGAAGTGAGAACACAGCCTATATCAGGGTCGGGGAGGGCGGTGTCTCGCCTATCCCCTCCCTCATCTCCTTGACACACACGCACCGGGATATGGGCCCAGAAGATAGTTTCCTCTCTCAGATTAATCTTTACAGACCTCCAGGGCCATTCGTATGGTGGTTAGCAATGAAATCACCGATGATAGTACCTGAGTAATTTTTGAGCTTAAAAGCACCTGAGAATTCACCTGGTTCAAAGCACTCATGTTTTGGGTACCTGTGCTCCTAAGTGGTGTCGGGCCCAGGATTAGTGCCTCTTTGATCAGTGAATTTCTTTCCTCTTCACGCTGCAGAGTCTGCCGTGTAGACAAACATCCTCATGTATAGCCTCTCCTAAATATTGTATGCTATAACTGGTATGGTACCTGCAGGAATTCCGAAGTCACCTAAATTGTGACGCAGAAAGTGACTCAATTTCAAAAATATCAGGTTGTAAAATAATTTTTTTGATGGCCACTCTCTTTGAGGTTTTTACTACATGCCAGGCATACGTACATGTTCTTACCCAACCTCACGATTTGGTGCTGCGCAGATGGTGATGATCACCACTTCACAGATGAGAACCTGAGGCCGAGGGGTGTTTGCACCTTGTTCCAGGTCACTGTGGGAAAGAGGCGAAGCCGGACCTTAGAGCCAAACTCCGGCTCCCCGTTAGGTTCAGATAAAACGGCGCAGGCCAGACAGCGGTTAGACATTTCCTTTCCGGTCTCTGAGCTGCTCTTTCTCCTTTGCGTTCAATATTGTTTGAGGATCTTGAGAAGAGCTATAATACCTTTCCTGTTGATAAACTTTCAAATTGTGTGCTGATGAAACAGCTGTGGAAAGGTCAGATGATGGAGAGCCGTAGACTGGTGTGTTAAAGAACCATTCTATGGTTAAAACGTTGAGGTACTTAAGCGTCATTAAGCGGCTGAGAAATGCCTGGCTGGCAGGAGACAGAATAGAAATGTCTTCTAAGAGCACAGTTTGGTGAAGCTCAAATAAGTCCAGAAGAAATGTGTCAGGTTCCTCCTGAAGACACAGTTTCCAGAAACAGGAGTCAAAGCTTGAGGGGTCTTGCCCATCCTTTCAGGCTTCTGTAGTCAGACCTCGAGCTGAGCTTGAACCTGCATTACCTACCTGCCCTCCCCAAACCAAAGAGATATTCAAGGTACACAAAGAGGAAGACATTCATCCATGGAGGGTCACAAGGGGAATGGAGATTTCCATATGTTTGCAGAACATTTGAAAAAAGATAGAATCTTATCAATGGGTGAGAACAGAGAAAAGCCACAGCTCGGCACGTACACATGACAAAGCAGCTGCCGTGTTGAGAAGTTTCCAGAGACGTGTCAAGCCTGGCTTGGTTCAGGAACAGAGGGAGGGTTGGGGTGTCAGGCGAGGGGCTGGGGCAACTAAGTGGCAAGGGCTGACTCTCACTGTCTTTTCAAGGTCACGTGCAAATGAAACCATGCACATAACAACGGTACGTAAATCCTGAGTTGTCAGTGTGGACGAAACCCAGGCTTTGAAGCAGATGCACCGAACTCTGAACCCAGCAATGACTTACAAATGGGAGCTCCTTCTCCTCAGTCTTAAAATGGAAATATTTCCTCACCTGCAAGTGGTGACATCAAGTTTGCAATACGTATGAGAGCCTTGGTAGAGTGACTTGATCAAGGAGAGTCATACACCCTCAGAGGAGGATGTTTTCCCATAAACTGGACTTTAGAGGAACAGGAGCAGAAAACTATAAGCCACATAATCTCTCATGTAAAAAAATGCCATATTTACACTCTTATTACGCCCGAGATTTCTGTATCTCTATAGTTTTAGACTTAGCTCTACTCAACAGAATCCTTTCTAAATTTACCTGTTGCTCTTAGCAGATAAGGGGTTATTTTCCATCCTGGTGTGGAAGATGGGACTATCCACAAGAGCATAAATCATGTCACCTGTTGCAATATTAGCCCAAAGTCTCACTTATATATATTTTATAAAACTTGTTACCATCCTGTTTTACATACTGTAGCCTTAGAGTTACCCTTGTGTGGTTGTTGTTGTTGTTCTTATTATTATTTTAGTCCTTATCTTAGGATATGTTTATTGATTTGTAGAAAGGGAAGAAAAGAGAGAAACATTGATTGGCTGCCTCCCACACACATCCTGACCAAGCATTGAACCCACAATTTAGGCATGTGCTATATGATGTTTCCTTTAAGATTTCTGAACTTTAAAAGTTTTAAGGTTATCATTTTGTGAATGTAATTATTAATCTCAGAACAATACTGGTTAATTAGTCACCATTCATGATAATTGCTTTTATATATAAAAAAGCCTGACCCCTGTGTCAGATGGAGGTTTTTCAAGACTTAGCCTCAACATCTCCCTTTGGGTGTGACTGGGTAGCAAGTAATTTGGTAAACTTACTGATTATAACAGATTCATTTCTAAAAGGCTTGTGACCTGGCCTGGCTGGTATGGCTCAGCTGGCTGGAGCGTCATCCTGTTAATGAAAGGTCACCCGATTTCAGTTCTCAGTCAGGGCATATGCTCAAGTTTCGAGCTTGATCCTGGCTTGATCCCAGTTGGGGCAACCTATTGGTATTACTCTGTCGAATAGAGGTTTCACTCTTTCCCCTCCCATTTCTCTTGAATGAGGATAAAATAAGCCTTCAAAAAAATAATAAAAGCATTGTGACTACATCACAGGAGCCATGTCCTGATATCAGTTTTCTTTCTACCTGAGAGGCTAGATGCGTAACACGTTACTCAGTGTTCTCAGTGCCGATTCTGTGCCGGGTGACCAGAATGATGTCCTGTTTGCCAGGTCACACTTGTCCATGTGGAAAATGCAAATATAGGGACAGGGACATAAAATGCATAGTCTGGAGTCATTGTTCATGGGAAGGATTGTGGTGCATGTGAAGTATATTTGGTGCATGTTAAATAATTTCATTCCTTAGTGAAATTCTACAAAGTGTGCTGATCTAGCTCTGACCAGTGTGGCTTAGTTGGTTGAGCGTTGTCCCCTAAGGTGAAGGTGGCTGGTTTGATTCCTGGTCAGGGCACAAGATTGGGGTGTCAGTTCGGTCTCCAATTGGTGCGCCTATGAGAGGCAGCTGATGGATGCTTCTTTCTCACATCATTGTTTCCCTCTCTGTCTCAATCCCTCCCTTTGCTTCTCTCTAAAAAACAAATAAGTAAAATCTTTAACAAAATTTAAAGATTGTGCTTTGTCCCAGTAATTTCGCTGCTGGAATTATACCTAAAAAGCCCTGAAACACTGATCCAAAAGAACCTATGCACCCCAATGTTCATAGCATAACAATTTATAATAGCCAAGTGCTAGAAGCAACCTAGGTGCCCATCAATAAATGAATGGATCAGGAAACTCTGGTACATTTACACAATGGAATTCTATGCAGCAGAAAGAAAGAAGGAGCTCCTACCCTTTGTGACAGCATGGATGGAACTGGAGAGCATTATGCTAAGTGAAATAAGCCAGGAGGTGAAAGACAAATACCATATGACCTCACCTTTAACAGGAACCTAATCAACAAAACAAACAAGCAAGCAAAGCATAGCCAAAGACATTGAAATTGAAAACATGCTGACAGTGACCAGAGGAGAGAGGGGAGGGGATAATGGAGAAAAAGGGTGCAGGGTTACAGGAACAATTATAAAGGACATATGGACAATCACAAGGGAGGGGGGTGGATACAGGGGAGAGAGGTGGGGATAGCTGGGGTGGTGGGGAGGGTTGGGGGGAATAGGTAGAAAACTGTAGTTGAAACAACAATAAAAAAATACACATGTTCTTCTTTTCCATTTAAAAAATAAAGCAAAGAAGATAAGATAAAACGAGGGCCATGGCTATCTAGCTGAGCAGCAGGATGGATTTTTGTCTCTGCAGACTAGGATGGCCTCGAATCTTCTTCCTGGAGCAATTGACAGGGGAGGTGCGGTATTTTGAAGAACTGGTTACTGCGATCAGTCATTGCCCCCTGGTGGGTGATTGATGCCTAACCGGAAAGTTGACAAAGAACAAAGGAAAAGATCTTGTAATGCACTCGGGAATTGTTGTAGAGATGGCAACCTAAACACCTCCACATCCATGATCTTGATCTTAAACTAACACCTTTAACCCTCTGACACACATTTTGCTGACGTCATGTGGCATTGGCCACCCAACAGCAGTGCTCTCTGACGGATTTGCCTCTGGTTTTTACCTCTAACCAATTGGCTAATATATCACCAACACTCAAGTGCTATGTAAAATATACAGTTCTGAGTTGTCTGGGAAGATTTTTTCTAGCCCTGTTTGAAGTGCTTCTAATTACAGGATCTCATACCGATTCAACAAATATTCAGTTGCCACTCTGTACTATTGATTCCAGATAGAGATACGAAAAGAGATCGTTCAAAGAGTTTACAACGTTGGAGACTGCTTTCTCATGCGCGTTTCTCTCTTATCCTCTTGGTTGTCAGAAGAAATAAGATTTCTTAAGTTAAGAAATGTCCATTGCTAACAACATTAGCATTAAACTATTAAACAACTTCCCCACTTTAGATTTTCTGTTAACATTCTACCCAGGGCTCTGTAACCACCTGCTTTATGTACAGTTTTAAAATATAACTCATAACTAATGACTAGAAATATTTGGAATCTTAGGTAATTTTTTTTAGAAACAGTGTATTTTGACTGGGCTTGCTTGATGAACACTAAGACTCCTCCCACGCTTCAGATTCCAAAATTAGGAAACAATAAATCGTGGAATCATCACCTAAGGGAACCATTGACGGCATGAGTCAGAGCCATTCCAAAGACAGCATTTCCCCATGTATTTGGAGCAAATTTCCATCTTGTGCAACCTGACCTTCAACCCGAAACATATAAAATCTGGCAACTTCTTGACTCCGTTACAATTAGACTGTCCCTTGTCATTGTCATGGTCAGATTTTCTTAATTCATCTAAAACCTGAGCAAACTAATTTTACAAAGCCTGCTGCTAAGACGTATTTCAAACCATGGCACCTATTCTGATGAGATCTGTGGCCCTGGCGAGTTATTGCCTTTAGGATTTAGTTTCTTCATCCTTAAAATGGCGAGAAGACTCCTCAGGAGGGTTAAATGGGACACTGTGTAGAGCACAGGGTAGGGCCCCGGGCATACTGTAATATTCTGCAAATACTGCTGAGTACTTTGACTATCATTTCTACTCCCATACAACGAGGGCCACCTGGTCTTGCAGTTCAAGGATCTTCAAGGTCCCTGACATCAACGAGCCATGACAAACACATATGCAGGAAGCATCACAGGCCACACTGATGATTAATTATATAAGGAGTTCGATCTGACTCAGTCCTAAACCCAAGCATTGTCCGCTTCACCCAACCATAATGGGAAGGAAGAGTCCTGGGAGCAAACCTGGCCTTTTCTTTCGTCTCTTTACATCGTGGGTTTCTGCTTAAGATTTTTATATTTGAGGAAGGATCTTGCAGATAACAATACACACACACTCATGCAAATGCTCTGAGGTGATAAAGCCCAATTTCCTTAGCCTGCCGTTGGAGACTGCCCATTATCTGGCCTCAATTTACTTTTCTAGCTTCCCTTCCCATGTCTCCTCTCCCTTTTTGCACCCCTACTCCAGGAAGACCGACTTGTTACTCACTTACAAGGCTTCAGCCCAGACGCTCAGCCTTCTCTGGTCCCCAAACTCTGCCTACCTGTAGGCATGACAGCAGAGTCATCCTGCTGGGAAGGCTTTCCACAATTGTCTCAAGGAAACTGAGTAAAATCCAAGTTCATGCCTAGTTTTTCTCCCTGAATAATTGTATATTTGTGGATTCTTACAAAATGTTATGTCTTGCCTGTGAGTAAAGTCCTGGCCCACAGCACTGACGGCACAACCAAGAACCTGGCACTGACCTTGTCTCTGACAGCCACGCCTGTGGCCTCCTCAGACTATGGTCATGTCTTCTTGCTTATTTGCAGAAACAGCAGAGAAACCACTGGGTAGCTTTGAGGAAAAAACCACTTCACCTGCATCCCTAGTCTCATTCCTCATACCAAAATACATTCTAGACGAACTGAAGTTCTAAATGTAAAAAGTGAAACATCAACAATAAGTGAATGGAAGAAGAGACACATGAATTTATGATTTTGGAGTGAAAAAGCCTTTCTACACAAGATACAATAATCAGAAGTCAACAAAAGATTGAAGATTATAGCTAATTAAAATTTTTCAATATTTCTACAACAAAGAAGCATAAACATTAAATGATAACAAACTGAGAAAATAACTTTGCAACACATAATATGAAGGGCTAACTTTCCCAATTTACAAGAAGCCCTTATGTATCTACCAAAAAATGCTGAATACTCAAATAAAAAGAAGGTAAATGATCTGTCACATAGCACATACATACAAGTGACTAATAAATTGAAATGATGTTCAATTTTGTAAATTAAAAGATATAAATTAAAGCAAAGACATACAATTTTTAACCAATTGGATGGGCAATTAAAAGATAATGACTAATGTTCTTAATGGTGTAAGAACACAGGCTTTCTCGTGCACTGTTGTGAGAATACAACTTAGCTAAATTTACCCCAAAATAAAAATTCCTTTGATTCATTACTTCCACTGCTAGAAATTTACTTTGGAAATAAATTCAAGCCCTACACAGTAATAAACTAATTGCAAAACTTTCTGTAATGAAAAAAGTGAAAAGAGTTTAGTTATTTATTAATAGAGGATGGGTCAATTGAGTCATGATACATACCAGACGCAGAATTCTATGCAGTTATTAAAAAAAGAATAATGTTGACAAGGAAAGTTGTTAGAAGTATTAAGTTGGAAAAAAAATTCAGAAGGTATATGATTGCATTTGTATAAATTTGAAATGTGGGGGAGGGGTGGGTTGCGTATGTATCAATATAAATACACAAATTAAGTATTTTTCTGGAAAAGCACATAAGAAACTAAGAAGTGGTTACTTGTGGGGAAGGAACTGAGTGGGAAAGCAGGGAACATGTGGAGTAGAGGTGTATTTCCACGTCAATCCTTTCTAAACCAGTCTAAGGCCTGGGCCTGGTACTCCCAACTTGTATAATGCATTTAAATTGTACGCACGTGACACATAGCTCAGCTGCTGAGGACCTTAGTTCTCGGTTTGAGAGCTAGAGGGGCCCAAAATTTCAAGCGCTGGGAATAATTTATGAACTGGATTAATAAAAGTGCCACTTACTAGTGTGTGCAAGTTCAATATTTTTTAGAATAAGGGCCTTCCCATCGAAAGACTGTGACCACCAGCGATAAACATGGAACATATGTAACCACGCCAGGAGCTCCTTATCCTGCACCAAGGGGGAGCTAGGAAGGCACAGGTAGGGGCTAAAGAACAGTTTGTGGAATTTCAGCCCCGCACTGACAAGTGGTTCAAAAATGTCACACAGTACCTATGGTCAAACACTTTAACCATCAACACCACTTGTTTTAAAAATGACAACTTGCCCTGACTGGTGTGACTCAGTTGGTCGGGCATCATCCCACAAAGTGAACAGTCACTTGTTCGATCCCTGGTGAGGGCATGTGCCTGGGTTGTGCGTTGGGTCCCTGGTCAAAGAGCTTATGAGAATTAACTGATTGATGTTTCTCTCTCACATCAATGTTTCTCTTTCCCTCTTTCTTTCTCCCTCCCTCCCCCTCTCTCTAAAAATAAATAAATAAAACCTTTAAAACATTTTTATTATTGTTCAATTACAGTTGTCCCCATTTTCCCAGATTACTCTCCCCTGCCCTGCCCACCTCCCACCTTCCATCTTCAATCCTCCCCCCTGCCCCTGTCTTTGTCCTTGGGTTCTTTACATACATATTCCTTGCTGACCCTCCCCCTTCTTTGCCCTGTTATTCCTCTCTCCCCTCCCTTCTGCTCACTGTCAGTTTGTTCTTTATTTCTCTGTCTCTGGTTATATTTTGCTCGATTATTTGTTTTGTTGATTAGGTTCCACTTATAGGTGAGATCACATGGTATTTCTCTTTCACCACCTGGCTTATTTCGCTTAGCATAATGCTCCCCAGTTTCATCCATGCTGTCGAGAAGGGTAGGAGTTCCTTCTTTCTTTCTGCTGCATAGAATTCCATTGTGTAAATGTACCACAGTTTTTTGATCTACTCATTTACTCATGGGCACTTAGGTTGCTTCCAGCACTAGGTTATTGTAAATTGTGCTGCTATGAACATTGGGGTGCATAGGTTCTTTTGGATTGGTGTTTCAGGGTTCTTAGGGTATAATCCCAGCAGTGGAATTGCCAGGTCAAAAGGCAGTTCCATTTTTAGTTTTTTTGAGGAAATTCCATACTGTTTTACACAGTGGCTGCACCAGTCTGCATTCCCACCAACAGTGCACTAGGGTTCCATTTTCTCCACAACCTGGCCAGCACTTATTTTTTGTTAATTTTTTTATGATGGCCATTCTGACCAGTGTGAAGTGGAATCTCATTATTGTTTTAATCTGCATCTTTGGTGGCTAGTGATGCTGAACATCCTTTCATATGTCTCTGGGCCCTCTGTATGTCCTCCTTGGAGAGGTGTCCACTCAGGTCTTTTACCCATTTTTAAATTGAATTATTTTCCTTCCTGGTGTGGAGTCATGTGAGTTCTTCATATATTTTGGAGATCAAACCCTTGTCCAAGGTGTCATTGGCAAAGATATTTTCCCATACGGTTTGTCCCCTCTTCACTTTGATGATGTTTTCTTTAGGCACGGAGAGGCTTTTTAATTTGACGTAGTCTCATTTGCTTATTCTTTCCTTTATGTCCCCTTGCTCTAGGGTGCAGGTGGCAAACACAAGGCCCATGGGCCAAATCCAGCCCTCCACCTTGTTTTCTACAGCCTGGCACCTTGTTTCTGTCTGATGGCAGCGCCGAGCTCTTGCTTAACTGTTAAGGAGCAGTTACATTTACACAGTCTTAAAATTACATTCCCCCCTTTGAAGGCAACCGTGAGTCTGATGTGGCTCCTGGTGAAAGTGAGTTCGACACCCCTGCTCTAGGGTGTCCCCTAGATTATCAGTGAAAATATTGGTGTGTGGAACATCTGAGATTTTCCTGAGACTTTTCTATTTGGGGTCATTTATGGTTCCATATAAATTTTTGAAATGTTTGTTCTTTACCTGTGAAATATGTCATTGGCATTTTAATAGAATTGCATTGAGTCTATAAATGAAAATCTTTTTTTCAAGAAAAAGAACAATGAATTAATGGAAAGAACAGCACTTTATCCAGAGGCCACCACCAACAACTACATTATCTTGTCAACAAATAAGTAAAATGAATTTTCTAACAGTGGAAACACAGCTCCTGAGCTTATCAGCTGCTGGGGTTCGAACATATTTAACCTACAAACAATAGACAAGATCTTAAGGCAAAAAACCGACTTAAGATCCCACCTGTACCTGGTGATAGTGTCTCACACCAGGACTTCCTGATACCACTTACGTCACGTAGGTGAAAAATGTGCTCAGGGGCTCCAGGGAATGATTCCGGAGATGTTCAAATTCTCTGCACAACTTTTTCTTCATCTCGATGTCAACTGTGGAAACAGTGAGAGGGTTCATTTGACTGGCCAAGAAGTTGCCATAATCAGTGGTCTGAAGATGAACTTTCAGATCTGAAATCGAATGAAATCCAAAGCAGGTTAAGTTTTGAACATCCATGAATAGATTTTACAACATTAATGGAGTTTATATTATCTTTATGATAAATGCGTATTTAATTATTTTAACTTTATTAGACCTTAACGTGAGATCTATATATCATTTAGATGAGTGTATTATTTATCCTAAGCAAGAAATAATTCAATATTAATTCAGTACAATATACACATTTTCATTATCTAAAAAATCTAGACTTATTTAGCACAGCTGGATAGAACATTAACAACCACCAGGTGCAGAGATGGCAAGTAAGTTTTACTGGGGCCAGTTGTAGTTCTTGGAAATAGTTACTTAGAAAACTGTTGAAAAGGAGTTTTCTACTTCTAGTCAAGATAGAGGCATAGGTGGACACCCTGTGCCTGCTAACACAACCAAAATTAAGGACAACAAAGATTTAGAAACAAGAAAACAACCAGAACTAGTAGAAAATTCCAGAATTTTCTGTGTGGAATTCCAATGACCATTCATCCAGACTGGTAAGAGGGGCAGAGTCGTGGCAGGAAAAAGTGGAGGTTGGTAGACCCAGGCACGCAGGCAGCTGCTGGAAGACCCCAGATGCACAGGCGGTGACTAGCAGACCCTGGGCATGGGGTGGCAACGGTGCAGACCCAGTGAGGCCGCGCAAGGTGACTGGCTGACCAGGTGGTCCCACATTCATGCGCAGATAATCCAGGTGAAGGGGAAGGGGCAGAAGGGACTGGAATCATGAAAGAGCAAAGCAAGCGCCATTGTTCCCTCTCGGATCCCGCCCCCACATACAGTGTTACTACCCAGTGACTGGGCTGCCCTGTCCTGGTGAATACCTAAGGCTCTGCCCCTCACTACATAACAGCCATGACCAGACCCCCCCCCAAAAAAAAGCCACCAAAAATGACTCAAACAGGAGAACAAATCAAAGCCCCAGAGCCAATTCATCTAAGCGACCAAGAGATAGCCAACCTATCAAATGCATGGTTCAAAGCCCTAGTGATCAGGATGCTCACAGAATTGGTTGATTTTGCTCACAAATTAGATGGACAAATGAAGGCTACAATAAGTGAAATGAAGGAAAATGTACAGGGAACCAATAGAGATGGGAAGGAAACTGGGACTGAAATCAATGGAGTGGACCAGAAGGAAGAAAGAAACAAACAGAAAAGAATGAAGAAGCAAGAATTCAAAAAAAAATGAGGAGAGGCTTAGGAACTTTAAATGTTGTCCAGGGCATCTTTAAATGTCCCGACATCTGAATTATAGGGGTACCAGAAGGTGAAGAGGAAGAGCAACAGGTGGAAAACTTATTTGAACAAATAATAAAGGAGAACTTCCCCAATCCAACAAAGGAAATAGACTTCCAGGAAGTCCAGGAAGCTCAGAGAGTCCCAAAGAAGGTGGACCCAAGGAGGAACACACCAAGGCACATCATAATTACATTAGCCAAGATTCAAATGAAGGAGAGAATTCTAGAAGCAGCAAGGGATAAGGGCAGAGTCACCTACAAAGGAGTTCCCATCAGACTGTCAGCTGATTTCTCAAAAGAGACCTTACAGGCAAGAAGAGGCTGGAAAGAAGTATTCAAAGTCATGAAAGTCAAGGACATTCACCCAAGATTGCTCTATCCAGCAAAGCTGTCATTTAGCATGGAAAGGCAGATAAAGTGCTTCTCAGATAAAGTCAAGTTAAAGGAGTTTATCATCAGCAAGCCCTTATTATATGAAATGTTAAAGGACTTATCTAAGAAAAAGAAGATCAAAAAACATGTATAGTAAAATGACAGCAAACTCACAATTATTAACAACCACACCTAAAACAAAAACAAAAGCAAACTAAGCATACAATAGAACAGGAACAGAACCACAGAAATGGAGATCACATGGAGGGTTAGCAATAGGGGAGTGGGAAGAGGAGAGAGGGGGACAAGGTACATAGAACAAGTAGCATAGATGGTAGGTAGAAAATAGACAGGGGGAGGGCAAGAATAGTGTGGGAAAAGTAGAAGCTGAAGAACTTATGACACATGGACATGAACTAAAGGGGGGAATGTGGTGGGAGGGGGTGTGCAGGGTGGAGGGGAGTGATGGGGGAGAAATGGGACAACTATAATAGCATAATCAATAAAATATATTTAAAAAAAAAAGGAAACTAAGGCCCGGCTTGGTGGAAAAGAGTCACTTATCGGCAACGTGTGCCAGCGGTGCGGGAGGTGGCATGGGTAGCTGTCAGTCCCTCTCTGTTATAGATGAAGAAACTGAGTCTCAGGGGCCAAAGCGCAGAGTTAGTATCAGAGCTTGAACTACGACGAGATGGGTCTCCTTACTCTTAAAATCTAACGTCATTTCCACAGGACCAGGCTACCATCCTTTAAACAACAGTGTTTTTGGCTACCAGGTAATTGAATTAAGTTCCAACTCCATCTACTGTGGCTTTACTCCTGAGCACACTCTGTGTTTTCCAGCAGTCATACTTTTGTTAATAGTGACCCCACCCTACTCTCCAGGAGTCCCTCCACCTTTTTCCTGAGCTGTCCACTCTAATGAGTCAACATTAGAACAATAGTTACCAGTGACTAAGTGCTTATTATGTGCCAGGCCTTGTGGTAAGCATGTGTTATCTCATTTAATGCTCATGGCAATTCTGTGAGGTGGAAACGGTGTTTATCCCCTTTTACAGATAAGAGCTCTGATGCTCAGAGAGGTTAATAACTTGCTCAACATCACAATGACAGACAAATTCAAAGCCAGATTTATCTCATCCCGAAGCCACTTAAAATCTGCATTTTCTTGCCAATCAATTAAATTAGATTATTAATTGCTCTGTATGTGGTAGCTTGAATTCTGCCAGCAGAATTATTCCCTCTCACACGTTTGAACTTCAAAGTTCTTTGATGATACTTCTAGCATAGCACCTGTGACAAGAGGTTACATAGTCTTAAGTATGTTAACTCCAAATAAACTGTTACACTAGCTTAGTTATCCCCTTTTCTGTGGCTCCTCATGAAGCACCCAACATTGAAGTGTTGTTAAGTATCTGAATATCAAAAATGTCTTTGGCACCATCCACCACACAACTTAGAGTCAATATAGCATCTTGGAACTAATCGGATTCTTCATTCAAACGTTGATTAAGCATCCACTATATGTTGTTACCATAGGAGACCCAAAGATGGACCAGCTGTGTTCCTCATCCCTAAGAAAACGCAATCTGACTGGGAAGGAAGCACCGCAAAGAGGTAGTTCAACCACCAGCTACGTTCAGTGATTGAGATCAGGACCTTGACTGATGGGAATGCACACAGTGAGAGCCAGCTCCCCCGAGATACGAGCGACAGAGCTGAAGGAACGTTTCTTGGAGGATGCTGAATCGGAGATGAGCCCCAGGTGCCAGGTAGGAGCCAGAGGAAGGCATCCCATAACGAGCGCAGGCCTGGCAGGTGCCACAGCTCACAGCAGTTCCATGTTGTTGGAGCTTCGAGGGAGAAGGGGAGGTAAGAAATGAGTCCAGAGAAGTAAGGAGGGGCATCCCAAGGAGGTCTAGGTAGGACATCCTTTATCCTGGAGATAACAGGGAGCTGTTGTGGGCTGTGTGTGCGGGGGGAGGGCGGTAGTTGCAAGGAGGTGATGCAGACACCGGCCCGCAGTGTCCGCGTCATTATGGATGAAATAAAACATTCACACGGACGACCGAGTCTGGGGGAGGAAAAAGGACAGCATGGCTTTTCTCTCAAGGGGAGCAAAAGCCCCGGCGCCCACATGACAGGCCTTTATTTTATTTCTGGTCACATTACATGATGGTCCTCATTAACTATGCACAGGCTCTCTTTAGGGGGTTACCTTTTACAGACAACAAAGGAGCCAATGCCCCTCATCACATCACAGAAGAAGGATATTAGCAAATGAAAAGGCAAAAGTGGTCGATCCGGTTACACTGGTCCTTGCAAGGTTTAGCATGGATTTTAGGAAGTTACAATAAGCACTTGGCTATCCCAATCCAGGGTGAGAGAGTGTCAGCCAAAAGGAAGACTCAAAGCGGCTCAGGCACATTGCAAACCTGATCACCCAGCGAGAAAACCTATCTGTGGGCGTGGGTCCTGTGCATCTCCGAGTGGGAGCTGGGCCCACACCACGCAGAAGGGTCTGCCACAAGGAGGTATCCGTGATTCTTAAACATCTGAGATTTAGCGGTAGGTCTTCCTCCTCAGGATCTGGAGTAGATTATACACCAGAAAAGCTGTTCATCTGCGATATGTACTTGCTCAATTACCTACTTAATTAACTGATCGAAAAATTACACCTTTTTTGGTGAGGTAGGTCTTTTTGGCAGTTCAGATTTTTACATTATATGACAGTTGCATTCTCCACGTTAAAGACTATTTGCCAAAAGAAGGGATACAAATGGCATTTTTTTTTTCAAAACCATGATATGTTGCTCGTATGACATATGTTTCTTTTAAGCAGGAAACTTCCAAACCTTTCAACTGGCCGGGACATCCTGTAATGAGATGTTTCCAGTGGTTCCGAACTCGTAGGAACACTGGGCTGCTGTACGTGATGATGGGCAGGCAAATGCAACGGAGGAGACCTTCTGGTCCAGCAGCAGAAGACCCAGGGGACACCACTTGCATTCAGAGTCTAAGAAAATCTGAGAATTGGAAATGTTTGCTCTCACGGCAACAAGGGGCCCCCGATAATAACAGCAATGCTTATATGTATAGACTTACAATTTTCAAAATGGGTTCAGTCATTTTCCCCTGCATTTTCTCAAGTGCTTATCAAAATAAGCACCTCTGTGGTTAAATGCATTTGGATAAACAGGCCCTCAAAGGCAGGAATTGAAAGCTTACCTGGTATTTATTCCTCGGAGTGGTATTTGGCACAGAACCTCCCACCCACACAGCACACTTCAGAAAATTATGGGGCTTTTTCATCCAGAAGTTTGGTGGCAAGTGGCATTTTTTCCCTTCTTTACTCAATGAGGAGATGAAATGTTTTCCAAACTAGGGGATCACTACCCGATAAATCAGTTTATTTGGTCCAAAGCAGCAATAGAAGGGGGAGAAAGCCTTGATTGGGCTTTTACAACAAATATCAGAGCACATCGCACAGAAGAGTGTGTGGACGTGCAGGTGTGCACCCAGGGTTGTAGTGACAAATGGGTCCCTGGTGGGCTTGGTCACGGGGTTCAGGGAACTGTCAGGATCACGTGGCTAGTGAGACAGGACAGGGATTTCCAGCGATCTGTTGGGCAGATCAGTTTTATAAAGTGAGGAGAGTTGGTATTTGTTGTCTGGCAGCCGTCTGTGTAGGGCTCTCCATAAAAGGGAACATGCACGCCTCCCACTTTCCAGGTTGGTTGGGCAAGGAAGTCCCTCCGGAGGGACCTGTAAAAGGTGCTAGCCCTACTCAGGGCCTGCCTGTCCCCACACTGAAGTTTCCTCACCCACTAGGTGTAGTAGATGAGTTTCCTCATCAAATGGGTATAGAATCTACGCTTTTGGGTTGTTGTGGGGATTAAGGGAAATGAAAGTGAGGAGCCAGCCGGTAGGAGCAACCACTTAATATTAATTTCTTTTTCTCACCTGCACCCATCTACATCCAGAATAATTTGATCCCGTTGGTTGTGGACTGTGCTTTTTACTCTCTCACCAGAGATATTTCATGTTGAAATTGACCATCACTTTTTACAGTTACTCCTATTTTAATATATCGATATTTATAGAACCAGACTCCATGTTTGCTAATTTACCACCATCTTCGTGATGAACCTTCAAGTGCTCTTTGGCACTTTATCACCCTACATTGGCTGCATCTTCTGCAACGGCCTCCGAGTCTCGTTCCTTACATCTCCAGTTTGGAACCACAGGCTGCCACCCCGGTCGCTGTGGCCGTCTCCTCACTGACTCTTCACAGGCAGAATAGTTTTAACATACATGGTGCCTTAACCTTAACAATAACCCCTGTTTCATAGGCAAAGAAACAAGGGCCCAGAGAAATAACCTGTTCACATTTTGCAAGTGTGCAAATATTGACTGAAGGCCAGGAATGTCTCTTGTCCTCACTCACTATTTCAAAGCTCCGTAATCAGGTCTTCAAGTTCCTTCAACGTTTTCCCCACCTGAATTCCAGCCTTATCTCCAGGCATTCTGGTACAGCACCCGAACCGGCTTACTCCCCACCCAAACGCCTCTCATTTCTAATCATATCCTTGAAATGGGAATTGTTTTAGGAATTCAAGAGTATAGCAGAGAGAGGAGACTGGCTCTTGTTGTAGACGCACTCCTGCGTAGGGGTACTTAGGAGTTCCCGGAAATCTTACGATTCATAGTTTAAACAACATCTTCAGGGATCTCGGATTGCCCTGGAAACAGGGAGGAAGGACAGGGAAACATCAACTAAAGGATCTTATTTTTATTCTCTAGCATGGAAGGCCTTTCAGGTCAGGGACTATACCTTTTCTTTCTTTCTTTCTTTCTTTCTTTCTTTCTTTCTTTCTTTCTTTCTTTCTTTCTTTCTTTCTTTCTTTCTCTCTCTCTCTCTCTCTCTCTCTCTCTCTCTCTCTCTCTCTCTCTCTCTCTCTCTCTCTCTTTCTTTCTTTCTTCTTTCTATACCTTCCTTGCCTGTAGCTAGAAAGTGCTTCCTATATATATGGTTGTTGAATTATTTCCCACTTGACGGCACAGTTGGAAAGAATGAAGGTTGTGTCCATTCATGGGGATGTCGTTGCTGGGGAGCTATAATCTGCCCCTCTTCCTCTCTTCCAAGGAAAGACGACCATCAGGACAGAGTAAAGGGGGGGATCCCGAGTCCTCCCACCACACCTGAGAGCCGTGGACACTTCTACCATATACTTTAGAAAAGACCATTATTGCTAAATTCTGGAGCTCTGAAGTATTCATTGTACCACCTTGTCTTTTTTTTTTTTTTAAAGGAAGTAATATTTGTAACAGTCTTGCTTATGATTTAAAAAACCGGATGAAGACAACAGCGGTGGCCTGACAGGACCCAGAGGAACCTCTCAGGGGCCTTAGCCAGAGGAGCAGGCTCTCGGAGAGGGCTGCAGATTGTAATTCTAGCTCTGACCTTGGGCCGAAGGCCACGCTGTGGAGACAGCAGAGACGTCAGTGGTCTCAAGGGTGGGGGTCGAGGACGGTTTTCAGGGCAGTGAACCTAAAACTGCTCTAAAAATCACATCTTAATGCAAGTAGCATGGTGTTGGTCCTTTGACAGACTACTTTCTGCCCCTTTACCGTTATTGTTTTGGTTCAAACCTCTGTTAAAGAACTTAAAGGTTTCTGTGTGGAGACAGCCTCGAGGCACACCTGTTGCACAGTCCTTGAGACCAGCTTCCCTCTCTGGTCCCTGGGAGGACTGAGCCAAAATCTCCTCAAAATGGGCTCTGTGTTCTGTCACTAAGGGGCTGGCCCAGGAAACAGACGAGTACTTCTGACCACACTCGCACAATTTTGCACAGATATGAATACCGGTACTTTTCGAAGCTTGTATGGGCAATCTTCATTTTCTGTCTTCCAAACCCTCCTGAAACCTTACGTGCTCCTTGCAAACGGCTCTAGAACAATCTGCTGATCACAGGACACCCTTCTTTTAAAGAGTAGAGGATTTATCTTTGCCAAGTTAGCTTTCCTTTTATAGAAAGCGTCCGCTTTAGCATGCAGTACCCTTGGGACACTGTTACGCCTACTCTTGTTCATGCATCATTTTGCGGGGTATATTGTATGCACGAGTAAACAAAATCCCAAAGTTCTTGACTTCTATTCCAACAGGACAGCTGAGAGGGTGGTTGGGTTTCTCTCGGTGCATTCTTGGATGCAATAGGAATATTGCCAGTCACAATTTACTTACCAACATACCGGGAAGCAATTAGGCAAGGGAGAGATTATTTTCTATGTCACAACAGAGATGTCAAGCGAATGGGACCTATTCACGGGGCTTCAACCCACACTCAAAAATAGACATTTCAGTGAACAACAGGCACAGATACATTCCTGTCTTCCATCCTCAACAAGAATGCTAGATGCATCGTAGCCTCTGTGTCCTCAGCTCGTAACCAAGGACATGTAACCCTTACGTTATTTAGATTGATTTTCTCAGCAGTCACTGTAGTCTATGGTTTCATGATTCACAGCGATGTTCCTAAGAGTCCTCACACCATAGATTAGCATGGATTCAAACACAGTTGCGCAAAAATGGTTGAAAAAATATGTTTTGGGGAGGAAGAAAAGAGACATGAGGGACAAAGACAACAAAGCCTCAGTGTGTGTAGAGGGTCTTCACTCAGGGTACGTGGATGACTTTGGTGGTCCTGCACCCCTGACATCGTATGGAAAACTCTGCATTTGTATCTGTGTGTATTTTACTAAGAAGATTCATTCTTCAAGTCTTCAAGAGGCTGAAAGCTTTCTTTCCCTCCCACTTTGAAGCTGAGGGTGGTTCCTCCTTGAATTGTTCGGTGAGCAGGCTAAAATATTGTTGTGTGTCCTGAAGACATTTTATGTATTGCTTGTGTTTAAATTTGCATATTTTAGCCCATTTAAAAGCTTGACGGAAAACTAATCAGAATTTATTCAAATGACTTCTCTCAGAAGCACTAATTCTGCCCTGCATTCATTAATTTTTTCTACCTCAACTTATGCAGATTTTCTATATGTGATTGAGACTCTGCAGTCTCCAGACTCCTATATAATATGCTGAAGTGATTTAGGAGCTGGGATTATGTTGTGATTATTTGTAGCCAACAGAGTTACTTAGCATCTGGAAGCTTTTTCTGGCTGTTTCTATTGTTGATGGAAGGAGATGGTCCCTCTCAGCCTGGGCAGGTTGGCCTTCACTCTGGCCGTAACTGGTCAGAGCCATACACAAATGACCTCAGGACCCTCGGCCCCACTTGAGAAGCCTGCAAAGTCACCTTCACATTTTTTTCCCACTTGGTCTTTGCATTCTGCTACTCTTCCTGGCAGTCTTGACCCTTACTGCTTTCTTGCTTTTTCTAGAATAATCTGGAAGTTTTAAAGTACCTTCTTATTGATACACAGTACTGATTTTGTGACGTTTCAAAATGAGCAAGTACAGCTGTTTTTAAGAATAAAAATACTGTATACCATCGATGTGACATCTTTGGTAAGGTTTTGAAAATATTGTAGCTTAAAGACAATTTCCAGAGACGGGGAAATAGGGAGGTGTCCAAAGGATAGAAAGTTTCAGTTTTAGAAAATGAGTAAGCCCTGGGGATCTACAGTCCAGCATGGAGCCCAGAGTTTACATACCACCCCTCCGGCAAATAATAGTAAGGAAGTGGGAGGAGATATTTGGAGATGAGGGACAGGTTTAAAACACATGTTGTAGTGATGGTTTCTCATATACTTATCTTTAAACTCATCAAGTTGTGCACATTCAATATGTACAGGGTTTTTTGCATATCAATCATACCTCAATAAAGTGGTTTCGAAAACCAGATAATTTCCATTTACAGAGTGCTTCACAATTTTGGCGACATTCTCCCGTATATAACCTCATTTGTTTCTCCGAGCAACTTGACAAAGCAGGTGTCACCATTGTGTTTTGCCGATGAGAACTCTGAGCTCAGGCGGGAGCTTCGGGTCATCTACCTGCACCCGGCAGCAGTCGAAGACCTTTGCATCAGGGCTGGCTTCACCGCAGACCCCAGTGTGGGTGTTCGAAGACAAGCCTCAGGTGAACTTCAATAAGCTCATGTGCTTATTGATACTGAGAAACTGGGGACAGAATGAAATTCTCTGGACCCAGATGCTTAGCATGTTTTGGGCCATAGATTCCCTGGGCAATTTGGTGACATCCTTCTCCAGATAATATTCATAAATATGTAGACTGAAAATAGATAGGATTTCAAAGGAAACCAAATATGTTACAATATAGTTGTCAAGATATTTATTTATTTATTTATTATTTTTTGGTGGGGAGGCATAAGCAACTGAAATTTATCGTATTGCAATTTTGAAGGCTAGACACCCAGGCTTAAGGTGCTGGCAGGGTTGATTCCTTCTGAAAGCTATAGAGAATAATTGTTTTCATTTCTCTCCCATGGATCTTTCGGCATTCCTTGGTTTGTACGGTAGAAGTGTCATCTGGATTTCTGCCTTCCTCCTCACATGGCTATCTCCCTTTGCGCATGTCCGCATCTAAGTTTCCCCTTTTTATGAGGGTAACTTTTAAATTAGGGCAGCGACCCATCCTAACCCAGTGTGGTCATATCGTAACTCATTACATCTGCATGATGCTATTTCCAAATAAGGTCATATTTTGAGGGACTGAGCATTAGACCTTCAACTATAAATTTTGGGAAAACATACTTCAACCCACAGCACTACCCTTGGATTCCTTGTTCCTTAGGGGAAAAAAAGATGTTGCAGTCTTTTTTAAAAAACATTTTATTTATTTATCTTTAGAGGGGAAGGGAAGGAGAGAGGGAAAGAAACATCAATGTATGGTTGTTTCTCGTGCGTCCCCTGCTGGGAACTGGCCTGCAACTCAGGCATGTGCCCTGACTGGGAATCGAACCGTGATCCCTTGGTTCGCAGGCCCGCGCTCAATGCACTGAGCTACACCAGCCAGGGGGTTGCAGTCTTTTCAAGCCAGCAGTAGACTCTTTTCTCGAAAAGTGTAGAATGCTAACCTCAAGGCACATCCTGTGCAATGATAAAAATCATGTGAGCTAACAAGTCTTTGCAATGATTGTAAAAATAGGCATGATGCATGGTGCTTAACTGGGGAATATTAGTGGAGTTGGTAACTAACTCAGATACTTAGGATAAGAAAGCTAGAGTGGTGTTTGAAGAACACCACTGTGACATTTTTTTCACAGACCTACAATCTAGGTTTATTAGATGTTCCATCTTGACATAGTTTCTCCTGATTTCTCCACTTGCTGGCCATGGAAGGGGTGAGGAGGAGGGTGTCCACAGAGTCTGGAGAGATGGATTATAATCCTCTCTCCAAATCTCACAGAAACAGGGTTAGGGGGTCAGCTGGGTAGAGCTTCCTCTGTCCACTGCTCCCCTAGTTGTAAGTCTCAGGAGGCAGAGGAGCGGGGGAAATAGAGACTATCCCTGCATGGACCACGAAAATGTTAGGGTGGTCAGAGACACGGGCTGTGAAAGAATTCACAAAGAGAAGGAAATACAGAGGGTAGCTTTTATTTCATGTCCCCAGGAGACAGAAAAGGGCTAGGTGTGGAGATGAGCACCAGCCAGTTACCAAGATATTTTAACATGTATAACACTGTGCTCCTGTATTAAGGCACTAAGTTTCATGATTAAAGGATGGAGCAGTCTTTTCCATAATTTTAATAGTGAAAACATAACTGATATTTCGAAACATCTGCCAGAACTGTGGATCCAAAAACACCGACTTTCTATTGGTAAGATTTCACCTAGGGAACACTGAACACAGAGCTGTAATTATTTTTCTGATCCAAATTCATGGACCCCTGAGTTCCTGGCCCTGGGATTAAGAACCTGTTCTGGCCTCTCAGACCCTGAGAACAGCCTCTCCCGTAAGTCCCCCAGGGCCAGAGGCATTTTTTCCTGTCTAAGTTGTGAGAAGATTAGCTTACCCTCCAGGGTCTCACCCTGGACCAGGTTGATGTCGTCTTGCTGGGTCAGGAGGCCAGCCTTGCACCCTCGCCCCAGGCCCTCTCGGTAGCCATGGTCCACACTGAAGCACAGCTCAGCGGTTTCCAGCATGGGGCCGGGGCAGGCAGGTTGGGGTGGGACAGTGGTGTCCTGGGAGCCCCAAAGACCTGTACTGGTGCGGAGCATGCGGGACGGCACAGTAGTTATCAGGCAGCCGTCTAACAGCTGATAGTCAGGGTTTTGGTGACTAGTTTCCTCCAGTTTCGGTGGCTTTGAACGCAGAATGGTCGGCCTTGTTTACAGCAACAGTGAATAAACTCAATGACCGATGATGACCCATCAACCGAGGAGACCACCAATACAAGCAGGAGGAGGGAGGGAGAGGGGGTCAGGGCTGGTTCTGTCTCACCCAGAGACCCAGGACCCTTCCTAGCTTTGTTCTTGGAAGGGGAAACACCTGAGTATTTTGTAAACATCGCCTTCTCCCCAGCGGAGCTTTCAAATGTAAATCACATTTGTCCTCATTTTCTTTAAGAATATTAATGCAAAGAAAGAGAAGGCCCTTTTTGAAAAAATTTAAGTTATGCAAGTACATAACTTAGGGAGTTATGGGAGCAGGCCAATTGAAGAATCCTGAGAAGTTTATCCAGCAATTTTTGTTTGTTTTTGTTTTAAACTTTAAGACTTTTTGCTATGAGACATTTCAAACATGCCGTAATTAAACCGTAAAAAAATACCATAATTAACCACCATGTATCCATCACCCAGCTGCAGTCACGCGCTCATGGGGGAGGTTGGGTCAGCTTTGCAGCAGGTTTTTCCCTGTAAAGGGCCAGATAGTAACTACTTGTGGCTTTGCGGGTTGATACAGTCTCTGTTGCAATCACGCCACATGGTCGTAGTACAGAAAGCAGCCGCAGACCACAGAGAAATGAATGGCCGTGACTGAGTTCCAATAAAGCTTTCTTTGCAAAAACAGGTGATTGACCAGACTTGGCCCCTGAGTCGTATTTTTCCAATCCCTGATCTCTGACCTGGCCCCTTTCCATCCCGTCCTGAATCTTTGTCACGTAAATCCAGGATATCCTTTTATTTTATCCATAAATATTTCAGTAAGTATCTCCAAAAGATAAAGATCCTTTTACAATATAATGATAAAGTTGTTACTTAATATAAAATATATTTGCCATGTCCAAATTTTCTCCACATAAATTTTACTGTGTTACACTTGGTTGATTTGAATGAGTCGACATGGCATTTGATTTCTAGTCCCTTAACTTTCTTAGAGGTACAACTCCCCTCCCACTACCCTGCTTTTGGTTTAAGAAACTGGGTCACGTGTTCTACAGTTTTGGAATTTGCTAATTCTATCTTGAGGTATCATTTAACTTAATCCTATAAGTCCGTAGTTAGATCTGGAAGCTAGATCACTTTATGTTAGATTTTTTTTTTCTTTTTTGCAAGAACCGTTCACATCTGTTTTGTATGCTTCCATCAGGATGTAGGTAAGATCCTGTCTTTCCTTCTGTAATTTTTAATGTCAGCAGCTATTTGTGATCATCATCTAGATACAGTTTCATTGAAGTAACAAGGTGATTAAGTTAACATTTTCCATTCCTTCTTTATTTAGTGGCTGGAATACATCTATAAAAAAAAAACAACTTTGCAACATCAACTCTTGGTTACCCCAGTTTACAAGTTCATACAAGGAAGGCAGGATAAATGCTTCCTTAGTTCTGTTTCTAGATAATGACGGGGTGCCGTTGCATCCTCTAAAGAGGCCAATGTTTTTCAATAAAAATTATCACGAAATGGTGCATTTAAACAGAGTTAGTGCGTTCTTTTGATATAACTGTGGTGGTCTTTGCTCCAGGCTCACTGTGTGCAATGTGGCCCACACCTGGAACCAGCCATTTCTCTGCCACTCCTCGTGCGTGTTGAGAAAAAGACAAGTTTCTGCAGCGCAGTGGGCAGTGCGGTGAGTGGGGGCATGTCCTACAATGCACCTGGGCAACAGGTTCTCTAGGAGTGGCTGTGCTCTCAGCACAGGGAGGGTTTTTGTGGGTGGGTCCAAGGTCACCTTTCTTAAGGTCTTTCTCCAGTATGCAACTTTTTCTAATTAGAAGGTATCAAAACAGATCGAACCTCCCGTATTGGCCCAAGAAAAACGTTGTGCCAAAGAACTAAGTGTTAAAGCCACGCGAATTTAACAGCTGCTACATTCTTCAAAAAATCCCAACCTGATTCGAGTGGATTTCAGTGAGAAAAGCCAGAAAGCACGGGGCAGCTCAGGACAGGGGCACTGCAAACAAACCCAGGACGCGTTGGCACCGATTCAGGGACACTGCTGCTTTAACTTGCTTCTCAGAGACCGAAAAGGGTCTGGGAATCGTCATCAGATTTTCCGGGCCCTTAAGCCAGAAGGGTTCTTACGTTTGAGATTCGGGTTGGAACTCCTTACACTTTGTTGGTTTCAAAGTTATAAGGGTTGCTTCACGTTTTCTTTTTCCTGAAGAGAAAAGTACTTCAGCGGTTGGCTGGGGACGTGAAATCCTTCCCCTCAGTGCCTTGTGAAGTCCTGTTTGCCCTCATGTTTTCCTACAGTATTAATTAAGTCTGAAGAACAAATGTCTTACTGTTCTTCAGGGATCCTGCTTCATTCCTGATGACAAAACCTGTTCTAATGGCAAGAGCTTTTAATCTCATTACGAAAGAATCAATCATCACTCATAATATTTAGATACAATATTTTTGTAGGTATCACTAAAAAGCAAAGGCAAAAGCTCAAAATCTTGGAACGACTATTTATTTCAAAAGCTTAAGGTCATTAATTAGCATATCTCATTCAAATTTTATATTGACTTGAAAATAAGTGAATAATTGCCTGAGCAAGATGATTATTTTTCCCTATACTTTATATTTTGTTCTGTCTTTATTGTTTTCTTTTCTGCTCACCAGCGCAATGCATATTTTTTTCAGAAGTCCAACCATGACAGAAATTTTTTAAAAAAATATTTTATTGATTTTGCTATTACAGTTGTCCCATTTCTCCCCCATCATTCCCCTCCACCCTGCATACCCCCTCCCACCCACATTCCCCCCCTTTAGTTCATGTCCATGTGTCATAAGTTCTTTAGCTACATTTTCCACAGTATCCTTGCCCTCCCCCTGTTTATTTTCTACCCACCGTCTATGCTACTTATTCTCTGTACCTTTTCCCCCTCTCTCCTCCTCCCACTCCCCTGTTGCTAACCCTCCATGTGATCTCCATTTCTGTGTTTCTGTTCCTGTTCTAGCTGTTGGCTTAGTTTGCTTTTGTTTTAGGTGTGGTTGTTAATATCTGTGAGTTTGCTGTCTTTGTAATGTCCTATTTTTTATCCTCTTTTTCTTAAATAAGTCCCTTTAACATTTCATATAATACGCGCTTGGTGATGATGAACTCCTTTAACTTGACCTTATCTGAGAAGCACTTTATCTGCCCTTCCCTTCTAAATGAAAGCTTTGCAGGATAGAGCAATCTTGGATG
>PVKU01009564.1:5461-60626 GCA_004027475.1 Anoura caudifer | reverse complement strand
CCAGACTGTGCACAGGTCCCCCCCAGACTGTGCACAGGTCCCCCCCAGACTGTGCACAGGTCCCCCCAGACTGTGCACAGGTCCCCCCCAGACTGTGCACAGATCCCTCACAAGACTGTGCACAGGTTCCTCACCAGACTGTGCACAGATCCCTCACCAGACAGTGCACAGGTCCCCACCAGACTGTGCACAGGTCCCCCCCAGACTGTGCACAAGTCCCTCACCAGACAGTGCAAGGTCCCTTACCAGACTGTGCATAGATCCCTCACCAGACAGTGCAAGGTCCCTCACCAGACAGTGCAAGGTCCCTCACCAGACAGTGCACAGGTCCCTCACCAGACTGTGCACAGGTCCCCGGCAGTCTGTGAGCTCCAGGCGGGTGGGTCCCTGGCTTATTTCCCTTTGTGTTCCCAGAGACCAGGAGAAGACCAGGTACAGAGTAGGGGATATGAGGGCCAGCTCACCTAATGCACTACCAAACAGCAGAGGTGGCAATGGGGCCAAAGAAGAGGAGTGACTCTCCCAGAAGAGGAGTCTGGTGGACACAGAGTGGTGGGCAGGGAGGGAGGGAGGGAGTCCAGATACCTGAGTATTTCTCTTTTGCAGAGACCAGCAGATGAAATGGGAAACAGAGGCAGACCTGGGTCTGTCCGGGAAGAGGTAGAGTGGGCTGGGGTGGCTGGGAACACTCCAGTTGGGGAAGAGACTCACAGCACTGTGGCATAGAGAGGGCCCTCATTTGACAAAGGAGTTCCAAGCCCAGGGAAGGTTGGCAGCTTTGCCCCGGCCACAGAGTGGCAGGTCACAGAGCTAAACCCTGGAAAAGAAGGCCCTGACTGGCAGTCATAGGCTCAGCCCCCAAAGGTCACACCTCCCCTGGCTTTGGCCTTCACTCTCTGTGATCATAGCATCGCCCCTGGAAGCCCACCTGACTCTCTTAGAACCTCTTTTCTCCTCCAATACCTGCTCACCACCTCCCCAACCTCCTTGGCCCTTCATCACTGTCTCTACCTTGGACTCACACTCTCCTGAATCTGGTAGCCATTTCATTCACCCAGGCCAGGCCCTGCTCTCGACCCCTCCATAGCATTTGCTTCCATTTCTCTGGATCTCGCCGGCCCTCCTTTATGTCCCTGCAGTCACCCATGTCCCGTACCAGGATTAACTACCAACCCCCCACCCATCATTTATAAGTTGAGATAGCACCTATTGAAATATGAGCAGGGAGGGTAGGAGTTTTAGGACTTTTTTCTTAGAACACCACCAAATAATCCTATATTTCTTCTGGACCAGTACATGTGATATTTTTTTATTGTTTAGAAATTCAGGACAAGAGGGGAAATGAAACAGAATGAGACCCTTCATATACTGGTAATAGGAGCAACACTGACCGTGCACCCACTGTGCATCGGGCCTGTGCGGAGGGCCTCACGGGCACTAGCTCACCGCATGCTCACTGCGGCCCTGTATGAGGTTGTCACTGGGGAAGTCTCCACCACACCTCCACCTCATATTTCTATGTGAAGGGACTTCAGCAAGAGGACATTCCTGTCCTCTCTTCACTCTTGTATCTCCCTATCCCCAGGACATCTATATTTTATATTGTAGTCTATAGTAATTCTGTGAGGAAGGCTCTCTGGGCAGGGGTGGAAGGAAGACCTGGGGCGTCTGGCACTTCCTATGACTGGGTCCAAGTGTATCTAAGTCAGGGAGGAAGGGCCAGATGTCCACTTTGGCTTTGTTTCTTGATTGGTTGGGCCAATCATCATACCTTTTATTTCTTTTTCTTGCCTTAGTGCAATGGCTAGGACCTCCAGTACAATGTTGAATACTAGTGGAGGCAGTGAACAGAAATGCACCATAGTAAGACTATTTATCTTTGACTGATTCCTAGTCTCTCTCAGCTTATTCTGAAATTGTGAGGAAAATGTGTTTTATAGACTCCCTAATACTCTATTTTACAGATGAGAAACTGTGAGGTAATTTGTCCAAGATCTTATATTTATTAAGTGGCAAAGTTCCCATATAAACCCCATTCAGCTTGACTTCAAAGGTCATAATATTAACTACTATACTATAAAGGCTTCAATAAAACATGTTCTAAAAGAACAATAATTTAACAGTGTGGTACTAGAGTAAGGTCAGAAATACAGACCATTGGAATAGACAAAAGGAGCAATTATCTATAAAAATGCAATGCATGGTAAAACAAGTCTTATAAAATGAATTGAAGAGTCAGCGATTCAGAGTGGGAGAAAATTAGCTAATACTATTTAACACTAAAATTATCTCCAGGCAGATGAAAGAGTTAAAACTTATATAAATAAGTAATAAAATTCTACAGTAGCCAGTAGGAAATAGTGAGTCTTTTTTGCTCTCTGGAAAAGCATTTATAAGTTTTCCTTAATGTTTCTTAAACTTCCTGAGGGGTTTATAAGTTTCCAAATAATAGAAGAAAGCACATGGAAGAGATGAATGGTCTCATCTTTAAGGTGGGAATGTGGGGGAAGGGGCAGGGCCCTAGCAGTGACCGTGGGGATGAAGCCGCAATGATCGGCTGTGATCTTTGAAGACCAGGAAACAGACAGCAACACACTGCTGCCACGTTGCCGGTGCCTGGAATCCGCTGGCAGCCCCTGGATGCTCGCACAGGCCACACCCCCAAGGCACGCTTACATCCTTAGTTGTGCACTAGATCCCTGGTTTGCACTCACACACTCTTGCATTTTCAGGCACATCTCTTGGCTTTACACACCCCATTGTTCTCCCAAAAAAGTGCTCCCTTGGGGGTTGCTGAGATGTCTGCACACATGTGGGCATGTGCCAACTCGCTGGGAAGATACTGCCAGCGGCTGGGCACCAGCCAGGGCACCATCTGTCTACACAGCCTGGCCTCTTTGGGTGGCCGACTCACTCCAGAGTGTGGCAGCTGAAGGTCCTGAGGCCGACCCAGACTGGCCCGGGAGGAGCCCAGGGCCCAACTCACCTGCTGATCTGCTCCAGCTCCTGCTGCCCCCCAGAGCCCCACCTGGGACCCCTCTCCAGCCCAAGCCACACTGCACATCTGCACCTGCTCTGAGCCCTGTCTGGAGGACTGAAAGATGAGTGGTGTGTTTCGGGCAAGGACGCAGGTCTTGCTTGTCACCACTTCACCAGCAGGTTCAGCTGTGCTCCCCAAGCCCACCAGCGCAGGCTGGGAGGAGACTCTACCACCTTCTCAGGGCTCTCCAGGGAGCAGGGCTGACCTCCACCTCTGCTCCCCGGTCTGCTGTTGCCCACCAAGCCCCTCACTGCCCGTTACCTCCCTGTACTTGGTCCAGCCCCACCACCCCCAACATCTGCCTGAGTTTATCCCCCACTCCCAGGCTCAGAACTTTCCCCTAAAACTCGAGTTTTGTCCCAAGCCTCATCTGGAACTTGGTTGAGCCCTTGTCCCATCTATAGGCCAGACCCCCTTCTCCACGTCCAGGGATTTCAGCCAGAGCTGAGCATAGCCCCTGGAACAGAGCAGGCTGGCAATCAATACTTGCCAAATGGGTCAGTTCCTCTGTAGTCTCCTCAAATAGTCCAGTAAGCTCCTTGACCCATCCCCTCTGCCTTGCTCCTGGAGTGGGCTGCTTTGGGCCAAGAGATGAGAACCTGCCTGATGCAACTCTGTTCCTGCCTCCCATCCCCTCAGTCACTCATGCTCCCAGGGAGGGAGTGTCCTTTCTACTTCGGAGTGCCTCCTCCTGGACACATAGAGCAGGGTCCTAATACCACAAGGTACCTTGGATGGCACCCTTTCTGTTGTCTTGAGGTTTTCTGCAGGCCTGGCTCATCCTGGGTTGCAGCCACTTCATTCCATTAACCGGCCTGGAACTTCCCACCTGGTCCCTTCTGTGTTGGGCATCCTTGTGTCCCCTCTGAGCGTGTGTATTTCCCTCTCAGGGCTTGACTGAGGGCTGCTGGGCTGCTCCAAGCACCCTGCATGGGTGGCCCCTCTGAATGGGCAGAGATGTACTAACACTGCAGGACACACCAAAGGCACCCCACCCTCTCACCTTCTCTGCCTATCATCCTGCAACCTCGTGGTTCCAAATAATGTGGCCATGAGGTGGAAGGTCAATCTTGTGGGGTCGGGTATGCTCGGAAATTTACGAAGGATGTTAAGGAAAACAGGACCCACGTATCCAGATGTACTTCTGAGGACCTCCCAGCTTTACCATTCGATGACCCTCCAAAAAGCCAGGCCTTCCTGGCTCTGGCCTTCGAGAGCAACTGAGCCCCCCATCCCAGTACGTGACGCCCTGCTGGGCCGCACCCACAGTAGGACAGGGAGCTCTGGGAAGCAGCCCAGTGTCGGGAAGGTACGTCCACTTGCCAATGGCAAGCCCGACACCTGGCTGGGCTGTGTGTCCCCAAACTGGATGGTTAGTGCACACCCTCACCCAGGCACCCCTCTGACCAAGGACAAAGTTACAAGTGAGGTTCAGGCTTTTTCTGGGCATCAAATGCACTGACTTTTCCAGAGATTTGTACTAAAACTTCGATTTCACGAGCCTTTGCTCCTGCCCTGGGCTGAACAAGTAGTCAGTACCCTTGTCCCCTTGTTGCTCAATTTGAAATCTTTGTGGCGGGAAGAACATGTTTTTAAAACACGAAAAAAACCATCCTGTCTGAACTGAACATTTTCTCCTGCTTGTTCAACACCACCATTTACATTCCTGGGCCGGCCAGCAGCCAAGATATTTATAGCACCGCGCTGGCAC
Source organism: Anoura caudifer (assembly GCA_004027475.1). NCBI lineage: Eukaryota > Metazoa > Chordata > Mammalia > Chiroptera > Phyllostomidae > Anoura > Anoura caudifer. The sequence continues at coordinate 55,875 of PVKU01009564.1, read as the reverse complement.
TCCATCTTGCCTAATTGGCGCAGCCTGACGGGGCCCCCATCCGTCATGGTAAGTGGGCCTTTCACCAGCCTCCAGCAGGCTCTCAGCCCACCCGAACATTCCCAGGCCTGGGGGGAGGATGCCCCCCACCCAGCCTCCGCCCAAGTGCCCATCACTGTACTGCCTAGCCCAAGGTGACTGGGGATCCCGGACATCTCCCCAAATGTTCCCAGGCCTCCACACTGCCTTCAAGCTTCCTGTCATCCCTCACTCCATCCTTCTAACTTACAAAGGTGGCCTGTTACTCCGCTGCTTAATGGCTTCATGGGTTCTCTTCCTTGCTGGATGAAGTCTTAACTCCTTCATTGGCTCCGAAAAGACCATCACCATCCACCCCATGACACCTTTGGCCTGCTCTCTCTTTCTCCGTTTTGGCCACACTGAGCTAACTACATGCCATTTCCCACAAGGTAAGATGTGCCTAGGCCTTTGTGTGGGCTCTTCCCCACCTGGCACACTTCCCACCCCCACCAGCCCGCTTCACCTCTGCTCCCACTCTGGGATCTGCTCAATGCAGCCGGTTTGTGCTCCTCCTCCTCACTGCCTTTCCAGCAGGTCTGGAGTCTCTCCTTTGAATACCTGGCAGGTCCTGAGCACTCTCATTGCAGCATCCAGCACACATATTACATTGGATCGGCCCTGCTCAACCTTGAACTCTCCAGGGCCAAGGGCAGGGCTTCTCGTTGCCCACGGGTGGCTATGGAACAATCCCCAGCACTGCTGAGAAATCCATCTATTACTTTGCCCTTGGGTCGTAAGGATTGAATAGATTTTGTTCCCCAAGTACTGTATTTTATTAATTCTCCCAAAGCACTGTTTTCACATCTTTGAAACTGGAATGGCATGTCGTAGTTTAATTGTCATGATTTTTAACTGTCCTTAAAACGTCACGAACAATGGTGCCTCTTTCATTCTCTGGCCTCTAAGACTTGATGGAATACAGCGATGGCGTTGATTGCAGTGTGCCACTGAGGCCTTGTAGTGGCGGTAAGGGCAGGCCTGTGGTTGGACTGACCTGGGTTCCGAGCAACAATTGGCTACCCAGTACGGCAGGCTGTGTGATACTAGGTAACTAACTGTAGCTTCTGAGTCTTGGTTTCCACATCTAAAAAATGGAAAACACTGCTATTACCTATATCATCGGGTAGGTAATAGTTGAGATGATTATATTCAAGATGAGAGAGCGTTGGAAATGCTCGTTGTTTAATAGCTGCTGCTGTTATTTCCTTCAACAGAGATCTGCGCACCAACCAGGAGCACAGTGGTGAGCAAGGTAGACATGGCTCTGCCCTTGTGGATGTTACAGTTTTGGTTGCAGAGACGAGGATAAATACATAATTATAAATTAAGGTAAATTCCTGTAAGGAGACAAACAAGAGACCAAGACCTGAAGGACAAGAATGGGCCAGCTGGGTGAAGAACGGTGGGGAAGAGCATCCAGGCAGAGGGGAACGGCACGTGCCCACGTGCCCACGTACTGATGCAAAGAGAAGATAGTGCTGGGGGAGCAGAAAGAAGTGAGGTAGCGTCAGGTCACGAGGGACCTCATCGCCATTGAGGGTGTCGATTTTGCTCCAAATGCAATAGGAAACCGATGGGGGGAGGGGCTGCCTAAGCAGGAGAAGGGTGGGATCTGATTTATATTTTAAGCCAGTTTCTTCGGCTCTGTGGGGGAATGGGCTGGAGCGGGCAGAGGGGAGGCAGGCAGGAGGCTGGCATTGCTGTCCAGGGGAGAGCCAGCAGTGGCTCAAACACAGTGGTGGCTGTGGGAACCGAGAGAAGTGGATTTGGGATTTATTTTGGAGGTAGAATTTGACAAGGCTTGGCAATGAATTGATGTGGGTGGTGAGGGGAGGGAGAATCCAAGGATGCCTCCCAGTTTTCTGGCCTGAGCAACTGGGTGGACGGTGGTGCCATTTCCTGAGAAGACACAGGGAGGAGCAGGTTGGGGAGGAAATCAAGAGTTTGCTCTTGGACATGTTAAGCTTGAGCCGTTATTTGTCTTGCTTGGCTAATTGCTGACAGAGCTCCATGGGCCTCAGAGCTATAGGGAGGCCAGAAAGAGGGGTGTCTCTAGGCCAGAAACCACCCTACCCATGTGTGACCCCATTAGGAGTTTCAAAGCATTGAAATTCTTGAGCATCCTTTACACTGCCTATACAACACCAGAGGCCAAGGAGCCTTCCTAGCCCTTAGGAATTGCCCCAGCCTCTTCATTCTACATCAAAGAAGGACCATGACCTGGTCCAGGCTTAGTGAGGAGTTGTCCACATCTCTGTTGGGACCTCCCCGCCATCCACTATGAGCTTCAGGATCTGACCTGATCCAACTTCCACCTGCACATCCCGGATGCTCTCTGCAGAGTTCTTTAGAACCACACATATGCCAGCTCAAATTCCACCTATTCCATCCTCATCTAACTAGTTATGAGCTGGGTGACCTAGGCTAAGTGTTCTGCATCTGTAAAATGGGACGATGACATCGATGTCCCCTCAGGGCTGTTGTGAACATTCACTGAGCTAATGCTTGTAAGAGCTTCACACCAAGGCTGTGGACGTAAGCGCACAAGTCGCTGTTCTCACTTATCATTGCCCAGCCCCTCTCAAGCCCACTGTAATGTCCTGAGTGTGAAATCCCCAAGTCGGGACCCCCAGAGCCTTCCCTTCTTTTCCTGCCTTTCCCTCTGTGGCACCCCAGCAAAGTTTTGATGGTGGGATTCCAGACATTGTCAATCAATGGAAAGGGAGGGGGCACTGAGTCATTCCCTGTTGGCATGTGGTGGCCTCTGGAGCTCGCAGGCAGGGCTGGCCTTGTCTGGTGACTGGGGCGGGAGCTGGCAGGGGTCTGGGGAACGGGGGACAATGGGCCCTTGTCTTTGCCGAGCTTTCTCCTTCCAAGACACTCCAGCCTCTAGACAAATATGACCTCATTCCTCCTCATAAGGCTCCAGAACAGGGGGTAGAAACAAGCCTGGAGCTGGACCCACCCACCCTATTTTACAGACTGGAAAACCAAATCACTGAGGGAAAGAAGACAAGAGGGCCTGAATTCACACCCTTTTGGGTTGTGGAGCCAGACAGAGAGTGGGCAAGCTTCTGGGTCAGACCAGCTGTGATTAGATCCCAGCCCTGCCACTCACAGCTGTATCCTGAATAACTCCATCTGCTTCTCTGGGCCTCAGTTCTTACATCTGACCAGGGGCCTGGCAGCCCCTTCCTGGCAGTGGTGCCCTTGGACATCACTGAGTAAGGATAAAGGCTCAGACCAGTCTGCCTGAAGCCCAAGTGCCCACACCCTGCCCTGAGGGAGTGATTTTTGGGGCAAACAGGTTTGTTCGGTGATGGGATTAGGGCCCACCTAACCTAAACTCCCAAGGACCACAGATGAGCCCAGCCAGGAGCACAACAACAGGAGCATATGGTAGGGACCTGGCCTACCCTTCTGACCAGTTTTTAAAGGACATTTTCAGACACCGGCCCTGCTGGCCCTCACATCCCTCCTTGCCCTTGGCAGCTCTGACTTATGTTGCTGCACCCCTCCACCCTGCTCAGAGGGTCTTCTCCCAGACTGGTCTCTACCCCCAGCCCTACTGGGGATGCCCTCTGTACCCCATCTCTTCTCTAAGGTGGGATCGTGGTAATCCATGGAGATGTGTGAGCCTCAGGTGAGTAGGGACCTCCAGGCCAGACAGGGTGGCTTTATTGCTGATGACAATAAGCATTTTCAAAGGTCATTTAGAACAACTTTCAACTCACAGATGGAAAAAGCAAAGCCTAGAACTCGGCCTGGTCCAAAACTTGGCCACTGGGCTCCATGTCAGGGGTTCTCAGAGCTGGCCGTCCTTGGGCATGTGCAACCCAGGGACCCAGGTGAGGGAAGCAAATGAGTGGGGCTGGGGCTTCCTTGGATGTGGCCCAGGCTCTGGCCCTTCCCTTGGCCCCAGCTTCCACGGCTGCATTCCCAGTGAGATAAACAAGGGATCAGTGGGAGCAAAATGAATGAAGTAACAAGGAAGATATGAGCTGCCTCACCCAGCCCCCGGCCTGCCCACTGCTGGACAAGGAGGGCTTTGGAAGAAGCCAGGCCCCCCAGCCTCAGCTGGTGCCAGACACCCAGGGAGCTCAGCCTGGGCCAAGCTTTGGCTGATCCCTGGGCTCAGGATGCAAGCCCCTCTCAGAGCCCTCAGATCCTCCCTGAGCCCTGTCCCTGTGCCCCACCCTCCTCCTTGGCCTCCTCAGCCCCCAGCCCTCACTGAGCTGGGATTATTTCAAATCCAAGCCTTGGTAATCTGGGGAACGCCTCACTTCCGTATGAAAACTCACCAAGCCCCTGAGTTGTCTGGAGCAGCATGGGGTTTGCCACCCTGGGTCTGGGGTTTGGCCCAGCACAGCCCATCCACATCTCTGGACATCCGATGAGCCTCTGCCTGCAAGTGGTGGACAGGCTGTTTATTCCCGGGGCCTTGCCAACCACAGTGCCAGCTCCTTGCCCCTGAGCCTTTGGCCATCCTGACCTCTCTCAGAGGAGCCCTGGAACTCTGGGGGTGTCTCTGGGGCCAGTTGGGAGGCTGGCGCTGCTGACCCAGCTTGGATAACAACCAAGCTGGACACCAACTCAGGCACCTTCTCCTGCTGAGAAGCAGACAAAGAGCGAGTGTCCGGGGGACGGGCTCCACCTCCACCCACTGGCTGTGGGGACATGCTTCTCACTGAAGGGATCCAAGGCCTGAGCTCCAATCAGGGACCCTAGAAGCTCAGGTTCTTCCTTTCCTTGTCTTGAAAAGAAGAGGTGGAGGTAACTGAGCCCGCTGCCTGATGGGAAACATGCAGAGAGCCCACCTGTGGGCTGAGCCAGGGGTCTAGCAGAGTTGGGGCACGGGCTGGGCCCCCCAGGGCCCGCCCACCTGGCTCAGCCTGGGCCTCAGCTGCTCTCTGCAAGTGGCCCCCAAACTACCCCAGGTTTTGACCAGGTTGTCTCATGCCTTCCTCAGATTTCTCTGCAACCAACCCAGGTGTAGCTGTGGAGCCGCAGGCCCAGGAAGGTGATCGAGGCCACACCTGAAGAAAGGGTACTCTGGTCCCTTCCCCAGTTAGCCAACACCTCCTGGCTTCCAGAATGCCCTGTGCTGCCTACTGAGCTTCACGCACATCCCCGCCTCCCTGGTCCTCAGGCCCCCACTTTTCCATCAGACTTCCTACCTCCCCACCCCACGTACCCTCTGCTCTGACCATGGAGAGTCACATCTGCTTGCCCAGCACATAGTACCCTGTCCTTCTCTCTGCTGGCCCCTCAGTCTGGAACATTTGTTCAATGGCCTCCTTTCTACCTGAGATATTCCTGCTCGGCTCACAGACCAGCTCCAATGTCACTCTGAGAAGCCTTTCCTGATGCCCAACTGTCCCTGCTTCCCCCTTGTCCTGATATATCTTCTAGTTGCATTCATCACTCTGTGCCAAACCTGCCTCCCCGCCCACTGGGGCTGTGCGTGATGCCCCGGCACAGGGCGAGCCAAGGCTGCCAGGAGAACGGGTCAGAGCTGCCTTGTAGTGGCACCCACACCCAGACTCAGATGTCTCAGGGGCTGCTGAAGTCCTGCTATGTACTCAGCTCTCTCTTCTCTGTTTTCCAAAGACAGCAGAGCCCCATGAAGGGGAATTGGCTTGCCCTTCCTGGGCAAGGGGAATCACTCAGCTGAGTTGGTGGTGCTGGCCCAGAGCTGACCCCTGTGATCACACCCCCTGCACCAGTAGACTCACTGATCGGGACCATAGTCTTGGACAGTGGCTCAGTCAGTCTCACCCAGTCCCCAGGCCCTACACTGGCCTCAAGGGGACACAGTGCACGAAGAAAAAGAAAATCTCTGAGATCAAGGGCTTGCCCTGAGCTGAGGCCCAGAGCCAGGGTCCTGGATACCACTGGCTAGAGTGAGGGTGTGGAACCGAGGAGCCCAGGATGCAAAGTGGCCCTGCATGTGGGGAACACTGTTAACACGGGTGGTGAGACCCTCCGGCTCTTGCCGAGGGCCCTTCTGGCCAACGGTCCATCTACCCTAGGGGCCACGGGTTCCCAAGGCCCCTCTCCAGAGAGTTCCAGGCAGGGGCTGGATCTCTGAGTTGATGCTAAGCACAGCCAATCGTAGCAGACAGATGTGGGAGGCGCCCTGAAGAGGCCAGCGCTGTTTGAGTAGAGCAGCGATGAGGTGACCCCTGACTCCCTGCCAGGAAGCCACTTAGCAGCAGCCGCTGGCGCACCGGAGACACCCAATCTGTCAGCACGGGCCACGTGACAGGCTGGTGTGGAGCCATGGCCTCGAGGGGAGCCACCAGAGGGGGGCCAGATGCTGTTCAGGGCCTGGCTCAGAGGAGGAGAGGGCTGAGGTCACCATCCTGAGGGAGCCACCTTGATAGCTCCAGGTCTTCCTTGAAGCTAGCTTTAGTTTTTTACATTTTTATTTTTATTTTTTTTTAATTTATAGATCTGAGGAGAGAGGGAGAGGGGGAGAGAGAGAGAGAGAGAAACATCAGTTTGTTGTTCCACTTATTTATGCACTCATTGAGTGCTTCTTGTGGGTGCCCTGATCAGGGGTGGAAGCCACAACCTTAGCGTATCAGGACAACACTCCGACCAACTGAGCCACCTGGCCAGGGCCTTGAAGCTAGCTTTAACCAGGCTCCACCTGCAACCTGGGCTGCCGAACCTTCTGTGTCCTCTGTCCCTTGGAGGTGTGCCCTGAGTGCCAAGGTCAAGGTCCTAAAACTGTGCCTTGGCCACTTAGCAACTGTGCAGTGGCTGTGGGCAGGTCCCCTCACTGCTGACCTTCACTTTCCTTCCCCATAAAATGGACTAAAAATGAAGGATGATGACCGAGTAATGCATATGAGGTGCTTGTGGGATCAGGGCGGGAGGAAGAGAAGTTTGGGTGTTTATCCCCAGCTCTCTTCATGCCTGGTCACAGTTCTGCTAGTGGCTGTTCCTCCAGGCTCTCAGCCGCTGGGGTGGGGATGGGGTGGGGAGGGTCCTTATTGTATGGTCCCAACTCTTTCTGGACGCTGGTAACACTTTCCCTTCCTGTTCCGCTCCAGACCTGGGGGCAGGCAGGTCACAGCTGGGCCTACGCACCTCTTCTCGGCTCCTTTGCCCCCACCCCCAGCCCACTTCTTTCTGCACACACTCCCTTACCTAGTCCCTTCTGTTAATTCCTTTGGGGGTATCACTGACCCCCTGCTGAGACCCTCCTGGTACAGAATCCACCACAGGTTTGGTGCCCAGGGGCTGCTTGACAGATGAGGCGAACCCCTAGTGACTGCCTCAAATCCACAAAGCTGAGGAATAGGTCTTTTAGTTTGAGACCACCCAATCCCCCCACCCCCCACAGCTGGCTGACTTCTCCCAGTGGCCCAGACTTTTCCCTTTTCCCTTCACCAACTGCACAGCCTTGTCCATAGGTCCAGACTTCTGCCTCAGTTTCCCCACCAGGATAAAAGTCCAGACTGAACTTCCACTTTCTTGGCCCAGGCCCACTCATGCTGGCATCTCCCCTCGCCATTCTTCCTCAGGAAGTCAGTTGTATCTCCCAATGACTGGCCTGGCCCTTCCCCTTTATCCCCTTCAGGCCACGTGTGTCACTTGGTGGGCCCAATAGGCCGTCCCCTGCAGCCACCCCACCTCCACTCCATACTTCCCCTAATCCTTGCCTGATTTGTCTCATCCCCCAACCGTGCTCTGGGCCTTCCACAGCCTCGCCCTGGCATGCCGCATGCCTGCCTGATGAGTGCATGCTCAGCTCCACACCCCTCCAGGTCCCCACAGGCCCTATAGGCTCACATCTGATCCAACAGCCTGGAGAGGCAAACGGGGTAGGCCACAAAGGCCTTGAATGCCGAGCTGAGGGGCTCAAGCTTTAGCCCAAAGGGAGTGGCTTCACTTTACATATTCTGGATATAAGTTCTGTATAGATTTCTATATTGCAAGTATCTATTCCTAGTCTATGGCTTGCCTTTAACTTTCTTTCTTTTTTTTTTTTTACAAATTCATTTTTTTTATTTTAATTGTTACCTTTAACTTTCTTAATGATAAGTTTTGCTTCTTTTCTATCTTTTTACATTGAAAACAATTAACTACATAGATCTTAAGTATACAGTTTAATGATTGTTTTGAAAAATGCACATTATAAATTTACAACTGATTAACAGGTCCTGGAGATTTAATGCACAGCACAGTGAACATAAAGAACAACATTGTATTATAATCCTCAAACTTGCTAAGAATCTACATCTTAATGATTCCAACCACAAAAAAGAAATGATAATTATGTGATGTATGGAGATGCTAATTATTCATACAATGGCAATCGTAATACATAAATGTATCAAATTAATATGTTGTACATCTTAAATTTACAAGGTGTTACATAGTCAAATGGATTTAAATGAAAAGAAAACTTTAAAAAATGCATACACTAATGTAACCCCCACCCTTCTCAGTACACAGAACATTTCCATCACTCCAGAAAGTTCCATGGTGCCCTTTCCCCGTCCCTCTGCAATCCTGATATGATTTTGTTTGTTTATTTGTTTCCTTTTTACTGAATTTATTGGGTTGACACTGGTTAATGAAATCGTACAGGTTTCACTGTGCCGTGTGCTCACCATCCCAAGTCAAGTCTCTGCCCATCGCCACCCATCCCCCATCCCCTCCTGCCCCTCCCCCACCCCTTCCCGCATAATCACCACACCCTTGTCCATGTCCGAGAGTTCTTTCTAAATCCCTCTACCTGGCCCCTATATGATTTGTATCACCATAGATTCATTTTGCCTTTAGTGGTATGTTGTTTTTAAACATATTTTTTTTTTGCCTGGTGCCTAAGTTATAAAGATGTTCTCCTACAATTTCTTCATAGTTTTAGCTTTCATGTTCAAGTTTATAATGCATCTTGAACTCACATTTGTGTGTAGTATGAGGTAGGGATCAAGGTTATTTTATACACACCCACATGCACACACACACACACACACACACACACACACACACTCCAGCAGCATGTACTGCATAGAATTGCAGCCATGTCTTTGTCATTAATTGAGCGACTGCATGTGAAACTTCTGTTTCTATACTTTATTCTGTTGCATTTGGATTCCTTTCTATCAGCAATCAAACATGCTGAAATCACTCCCTGCCCGAAAATCCCCAACCCTTTCTTAACTCCACACTTCCCTCCACTTCAAAGCAAAGTTCTTTTTTTAAGAGTTCCCTGTTTCCACTCCTTACCTCCTACTTTTTCCATAGTCCCCTCCAGTCCGCCTTGTCATCCCTATTCCATCAAAACAGCTCCCTCTACATTCCTGATGACCTTTTTGTCAGCAAATCCAATGGACCCTTTATATTTTTCCCTTTATTCCATGTAGCCACAGCATTTGACACTAATTTCAACTTTCTACTCTATGAATCCACTTTCCTTTTCTTCTATGACCTGGTCTCTTGATTTTCCACCTATCTCTTCAGGTACTCCTTCTCCAGCTACTCCTAGTTTCTCACTACTCTCCCTTTTCCATCTCTTTTTTTTTTCCTTTAATTTTTATTTATTCATTTCAGGGAGAGAGAGAAACATTGGTTTGCTGTTCCACTTATTCATGCATTCATCGGTTCCTTTTCCATCTCTTGCAGTTGGAGCTCCTCGAAGCTTACTCCCAAGCCCTCTCCTCTCCCATGTCCCACCCCGTGCTCTGCGGAGCTCATCTTCTTCCGTGATTTCACTTACCATCCATGGTGAGGACTATCAACTCTGGCTGCATGTCAGAATGTCCTGGGAGCTTTGGAAAAACTCCAGTGCTTAGCAGCATCCTCAGAGATTCTGTTGGTCCAGGGGTGAGAACCAGGCATCAGTATTTTTTTTTTAACTTTTAGTTTTCATTCCAATATGCAGCCAACATTAAAAGCCACTGGGAGCCCTGGCTGGTGTGGCTCAGTGGATTGAGTGTGGACCTGCGAACCAAAGGGTCACCAGTCTGATTCCCAGTCAGGGCACATGCCTGGGCTGTGGGCCAGGTCCCCCATTGGGGGCACATGAAGGGCAACCACACATTGATGTTTCTCTCTCTCATCTTCTCCTTCCCTTCCCCTCTCTCTAAAAAATAAATATGTATTATGTAAAAAAAAAAAAAAAAAGAGCCACTGGGAGAGATACTGGTGATTCCCAAACCCTTCACTCCAGTGTGTCTGTCCCCATACTTTATCCCCAGCACCACAAACTCAGCATCCCCAAGTCTGAAGAATGCCCACCTTTCTCTCCTTTACAAACCTGAACGCCAGCAGTATATACTTGAACTGGAAGCATGGGAGTTATTTTTGGTTCCTCAAGCTCCTCAGACATCCTCAGGTCTGGCCAAGTACTTCTAAATTCCTCTGGAGACAATCCACTTTTCTCTGACCCAGTGTCTACTGCAAGCTGGGCAATGGGGCCACAGGGGTGAACAAGACAGACTTCACTATTGCCTTTATGGGACTTACAATTTAGCAAAGGATGAGTGAGTGTGGGAGTGAGTGAGCGAATGAGTCATCATGTATTAACATTTAATCTCTCGGCCATGGTCACGGACATCAGTCACCTCCTGTCTCCTTCCCAGTTGCTTGCTCTAATTTGTATGTTGGTTAGTTTTTTTTACAGCTCTATTGAGGTTCAATCAACCATTAATAGCAATGATCTAAAATATACAACTTGATATGTTTTGACATATGTACACACTCATGAAATCATCATCACCTTTATGATAATGAAGGCATCCAGGCATCACCCCCAAAAGTTTCCTCCTGCCCCTTAGCAAGCTTTCCCTCCAGCTTCCCAAGATCTGCCAAACAAATCACTATAGATTTGTTTGCATTTTCTAGGATTTTATACACTCTTTCTTGGGGGGGGGGGCGTCTGGCTTTTTTCATTCAGGAAGATTATTTTGAGATGCATCTATGTTGCAGCAGGTATCAATAGTTCATTTTTTTTTAATTACTGAGTCACAGTCCACTGTATGATATACCTCAATTTGTTTATCCATTCACCCACTGATGGACATTTTCAGTTTTGGGCTCTTACAAGGACAGCTGCTATGAATATTTATGTGTCATTTTTTTGTGTGTGGATAGATATCTTCATTTCTCTCGGGGAACACCTAGAAGTGGAATGGCTGTGTCATGTGGTAGGTGCATGTTTAGCATCTTAAGGAACTGCTACGCTGTTTTCCAAAGTGGTGGCCCCATTTAACACTCTGCCAGCTGTGATTGAGCATTCCAGTTTTTGCCTGTTTTTTGGTCTAAAATTTCTTCATATAGTCTAGATACAAGTCCTGGGTTGGATATATGTTTTATAGAAATTTTAGTCTGTGCCTTGCTCTTATCATTTTCTTTTTTTAAAAAATATTTTTTAAATTTATTTTTAGAGACAGGAGGGAGTGAAACATCAAAGTGTGTTTGCCTCTAGCACACCCCTTATGGGGGACCTGGCCCACAACCCAGGCATATGCCCTGACAGGGAATCGAACCAGTGACCCTTTGCTCCATAGGCCGGCACTCAATCCACTGAGCCACACCAGCCAGAACTATCATTTTCTTAATATGATAGTCCTGGCTGTCTTAGAAGTGTCTTAGACACTTCTTAGACACTTATAAGTGTCTTAGAAGAGCTAAAGTTTTTCATTTTAATGATTTTTTCTTTTGTTGTTTGTATTTCTTTGTAATATATTTCAGAAATATTTGCCAAACCCAATGTAATTAAGGCTTTTTGCCTATGTTTTCTTCTAGAAGTTTCGTAACTTTTAGCTCTTACTATTTTTAATTAATTTCTGTGTATGGTGTGCGGGCCGGTGACTTTCACCAGTCTTACTTCTTCTCCAAACCACTCTCCTCACTAAAGGATGGTTTTGCCAACATGTAAACCCTTCTGTGTCACTCCTGGGCTTAAACTGCCACCGTCCAGGCCAAACTCCAATCTCTCTACCGTAGATGCCTCCGCTCACAGCTGATCCTGGTCAACACCCATCCTCCATCCCCCTGTTCTGTGGACACCACAAGCTGTTTCTCAAACACATTGAACATCTCTCTTTTGCTTCTTGGTTTTGCACATGCTGTTGAAGTACCACCCTCACCACCTCCCTTCTGTCATCATGCACTTTCGGTGTTTCTTGTGAGTCCTTCAGGGATCAACTAAGATATTGCCTTCTCCTCCAGGAGACTTAGGCAGAGGCTGATGATGCCTCTGAGCCCCTGTGTCCTGCTGAACACTGCTGAGCATTGGAACCATAATTACTTACCTGTCTGTTACCCTCTCATCGAACCCCTTGGGACCAGGGCAGGTGTCTCCTCACTCAGGCTGTCAGTCAACATATTTAACAACTTAGATCACCTCTCCCGGACATACCAGCTGAATATCAGCCTGGCCTTTTTCTGTGTCCTCGGTGGCACAGAGGAGGCCTGGCCTGGCTGTGGAGGGAACCACCCTGGACATCTACCCCTGCACACCTTTCCCTCCACCTGGATCTTTTGCTTCCAGGACACACTGTTAGCTTGGAGGTGGGGGTTGGGGGTGGCAACGTCCTTGGGAAAAGCAGGAGCTGGGCTGGAGAAGGAAAGAGGAGAGGGAAGCAGAAGCCGAGGTTTTGGCAATATAGGTTCTGGAAGTTGAGGACAAACAGGCCCGGGACCGCAGGATGAGGTGAAGTCAGGGCACAGAGGGGCAGCCTCCAGTCAGGGCCTGTGGCCCCTCAGCACCTGCCGTGTGAGGCCATGGGCCCCTGGGCAGCTACAGTGCTTTTGCACGTTTCTCCCTGCTCCGGCCAGGCAAGGGGGTGAACCTGAGGTCACCCCACGCCTCTTGCCGCTTTCTCAAACAGCCGCTTACCACAGGGGACCTGGGAAGCCAAGTCAATAACGTGAAACCATAAAATATCGAAGGCGTTGAACGTTTGGACAGAGGAGCAGACGCGGCAAATGGGGCCTTTTCCCAGGCAACTCGTGTGGAACAAGCAAAACAGATTTATGAGCGTCTGGTTGAAACGGAGTTGTGGGGCGGGTGGGGTGAGGGGTGGGGGCTGGCTTCAGACGGGAACGTCTCTAGCGCAAAGAAAGGATGAAAAATGGGAATTAATTGCACAGTCCCCATGACCGTGATTTAAAATGAGTGAAACACTGTGTCTTCTGTAGTGCAGTTTGTTTTGGTGTCATTTGGAGAAACATAAATGCATTTGTCGGCACTTTTATGGGCTCTCCCAAGACCTTCAACCCCTGATCCTCTGTTCTCTGAAAGGGGGCAACTGGAGGGGGGTGCTGGCCCCTGTGTGTGTATGGGGCTGGGTGGGCTGTAAGCCCATCCTTGGCCGGAACTGTGGACTCCCAGATGTAGCCACACTGCCTGCTTCGGAGTCATGGGGCGTGTCTAATTCTCGCTATAGACTTTGGACAGAGTCTGAGGCTTCAAGTGTGCATGCACACACACGTGCACACTCGAGATTTACTGAGCACCAGGCTTTGCCGTAGGGAAAAACGAGAAGTCTGACTCTCCAGAACTATCTTCCCCTCCAGCCTCCCTCAGGGATCAGCTCATGTGGGAGCAGGGTTCCCTGACCCTCTGCGGAGCCTCCCACCTTCCGTATAACTTCCAGCACAATCCAGGAAGGTGTTCGGCAGCTGCTCAAATGCCCTCAGCTGGTGTGGAACAGGTGGAAGTTTCTCAGGGTCCAAGGCAGCCTTGGGAGGTGAGAGGGGTGGAGATTGCCTGGGCCTGGTCATCTCAGGTTCTCAGGGTCCCTAAGGGAGGCGCTTGCCTAGCTAGGTCAGTGGAGATGGGTTAGTCAGGGTCAGAAGGCCCAGAACAGAGCTGCCTCCGAGGGGGCTCCATGTCCTTGGGGTGACCTTTCTTCCCCAGGGCACCTCTGAGCCACCCTTGTCTCAGTCATAACCACATCTTGTGCCAGGGGACGCCCCAAGGCCACAGGAGCACAGAGGTTGCAGCATCCAGGAAGGGAGACCCTGGGGCAGGAACCCTAGGCAGGGGGCCCCAGGGACCTGATGCCTCCGCGGAGTTTACCAACCCTTCAGACCCGCTTTTGGGAGCCCCAAGCTGTAGTCATGTGACTGTCACTGTCAGCTTCTAGAGCTGCAGTCCCAAGGGACAGAGATGTGCTTGGAAAGAGTTATACTGCATTGCCTGGCTGTCAGCACACCGTAAAGAATGAGCAAGAGCAACAAAACTCTGCCATCTTATACACCACCCAGCTCCACTGCCAGTCTGCGTCCAACCCACGCTCCCTCTTCCTACCCGAGATCTTCCATCCCCTCTGGCTGTGGTCTCCCCTGGCCCCCTCAGCCAGGACCGCACAGATACATGAGCACTCCAGCCCCCTAATTTCTAGAGATGGGAATACCAACTTTTGGATCAAACAACCCAGGCCTTGCATCTGTAACCGGAGCCCAGCACGGTCCTTCTAGACTCCCAAGGCATGCTGTGAGGTCAGCATCGACACCTCCATTTTACCCAAAAGGAAACTGAAACCTGGGAAGGTGAATGACTTGGCCAAGGTCTACACCACTGCCAGAGGGACAGCCAGCCTGGAAGCCTGGCCTGGAGGTCTGCAGGCATCCATGTGCCTCGCTCTCCAGGCTCTGTCTCTTCAGCAGAGATGAAGTGAAAACTGACAGGCTCTGGTGTGTGTGTGTGAGCTCACCTCTTCAACACCAACATGTGCACATACATACACAAGCACACACAGGCACACAAGAATGTGCACATGGGTATGAGCACACAAGCATGCACACATGTGTACACACGTGCACACAACCTATGCATGCATGTGCATGCACACACATGCATCCCAAGCACATCCACACACATGCACGCACATAAGTGCATACATGCAGACATGTGCACATGCATGCACACATATCCATCCCACACACATACACACACAAGTGCATACATGCGGACACATGCACATGAGGGACACACCCCCTCCTCATGCAGCAGAAAGAGCACACGTTCCCACTGTGCTCACCAGTCGAGCTCTCGGTCATTCAAGGGAGCAGGTGATGAGCCCTCCCACTGCTGCCGTTCAATGAGATGATGGATCAGGAGCCCAGGGGCCCAAGGCCTGGGTGATGAGAGAGGCCTCAGTAAGATGGCATGCAGGCCCCGTCCAGACTGGGGCGTCACCTGGAATAAAATCATGAGGCAAACATGAGCGAGGCTGTAAACATGGGCAGACAATAGGGGAGACAGGCCCTGGGGCTCCACAGTGAGCGTCCGGCCAGGCCAGAGCTTAGGCCCTGCTTGGCTCAGGGGTGGCGGAGGGGACGGCAGGCGGGGGCTGCTCTGTGCTTGGCTGGGACGGCCGTCTCGGCTGCGGCTGGCCAGTCCAGCTCGGAGTTGGCTGGAAGGCCTGGCCTCCACACAATAAACAACAGAGAAAGATAAATCGCAAATGTGTCTGGAACGGGTGGGGAGTGGGAAGAGGTACGAGGGGGTCACCAGGGGACCTGTTTCCTTCCTTGGCTGCTCCACTACCCCCCTGATAGGAGGGCCCAGCACTCCAGGGAGCTCAGTCCTGGAGCCCAGGACTGCTGGGGGCTGGGGTGGTGGGACCAGAGACAAGAAGTATTGAGCATGTGGAGCCAAAGAGGCCCTTTGAGGCAAATTTCCACCTGGAAAATTCCAAAGAAGTGCAAAGGCTCTGTGTGGAGTGGAAGGCCTGGAGGGCGGGGCGGGAGTCCTCAGGCCAGGCCAGGGGGCTGTCAAGGGAGCCCACAGACCCAACAAGCATCCGCTGCTTTGAGCCCTCCCACCCCCACCCCAGCCAGGGATATAGGCCAACCAGCTTGTGTTCCCCCCTTTTCTAGAAAAGGGAACAGGCAGATCAATGGGGGCTTTCTCTTCTGTGCCTCCTTCCTGTGTCCCCCAATATGGTCTTAGATCTCCCCTTTTCTCCAGGCGATCTCACACCCAGCAGTTCCACCTGCTGACCCCACTTCTCCAGCTCTACATCTGGTACAAAACCTCTTCCCCCAGCCGGCTTCTGGACATTTCCACCTGCATGGCCCGAGGGCACCTGACAGGTGCAGGCCCTCACCCTCACTCCCCTACCGTGAACCCCACAACTGCCTCAGACAGAGACCAGAGAACTAGACCTTCATCCTCCATCCTTCCTCCTCCACCAAGCCCATCAATGTCTCCTTCCCTCCTGTTCCCTGACCACTGCTCGGCAGCCCAGGCTTCCTTCTCCTTTAGGCCACCCACAGCCAGAGGGATCTGTGGGAAACGTGCATCTGACTTTCTTGTACTCCTCCTTCATTCCCCATAATCTACAGAACAAAAGCCAAGTCTTTGGGTGCCACAGGGCCCCCCTGGCCTCTCACTCTTTATCCATTATTTTCCCTCCTCTACCATTTGACACCCACAGAGGAAATCTTTGGTAGGGCCTCAAATTCACCCTGCTACCCCTGCCCCACCAGGTGCTTCTAGAACAGTCTTGCAACTCACCTCCTCCCCTAGTCTGAGCAGGAGTCATGGCCCTGCCCCGGGAAGCTGGTATGGGGGAGAAGACGCAGACCTGCCATAAAAAGTAAGTTAGTCTGACAGGAAAGACACAACCATGTTCTGGAAAGGGCCTGAGTAGGGAGCCACAGTCCTGGCCCAGAAAGCCGAGTCTGAGGCGGGTGCAAGACCCCCTCTGAGAAGCCCCAATCACAGGAGGAAGGTGTCACTTAGCCCTGGTTGCTGTGATCTGTGCAGAGATGTGGCCCTTCTTATACAAGTCCCCATTCATCAGGCCTCCCCTAAGAGGGTCAGTAGGTGTGGGCCTGGACCCAAGGCTCCTCAGTTCTGGGAGGGCCTGCCAGCACAAGCCCTCATCCGCCTGCAGGAGGCCAGTGGCCAGGCACTGCCAGAGGGATGTGAGGCACGGAGCCAGGCCTGATGAGGGATTGGCCCTACCAGTGGCTGCAGGGCTGATACTGGGCGCACCCAATACCAGCCCTGCTGGGCTGCTGAAGAGTGCAGAGGACAGGGGCCTGTGATGGCTTTTGGGCAAGAAGGGCAGATGGGCATCTCTGTGCCCCTGACCCAGGCAGCCCATCTCCAAGGGCAGAGACCGCAGGACCCCTGGAGTGCCCTTACATTCCCGCAGGGCCGCATCAGGATACTTGTATGTGCTGTGGGGTTTCAGCTCTCTGCTTCTTTGAGGATAGGTTCCAGGTGACCCGCACTGAACCAGAAGCTCCCTGAAAGGGGCATGATAATAACCATCTATCACACGCCCACTGTTTGCTTTCCCAGTACCACCTGACTGCTTACAAAACCCTAAGGGAAAATGTCATTGTGGGCTCAGAGAGGGTAAGTAACTTACCCAAAATACAAAAATACACAGAGTGTGAGAGAGCTTAAATCAAACCCAAGCTATCCTGTGCCCCAGGCTGCCTTAAAGTAGGCCTCCCTGGGGGCAGAGGCCAGGGCTTCCCCATCACAGGCCAATCATCATGCCTCTCCTAGCCTCCCAGGTGCCATCAGCTGCCCCCAGACCATGTGGTTTTGAGCATGGCTACCAATGGCTCTCCTGCTTGAGAATGTTGTCCAGTCTGTAAAGAACACCTCAACAGCATTGGAAGGATCAATGAATGAATGTGTTCCTGTGCCTCCTCTCTGGGCCAGACTCCACGCCACAGAGAGAAGGAAGCAGGGTTGGTTCCTGACTCTGGGAGCTTCTGTTTTAGTGGGGAAGACAGGCTAGGACCCAAACCTGCCCTGAGCATCAGTCACTGTGCCACGTGAGTGCACAGAAGCAAGTAGGCAGGAAGGAGCCAGCAGTCCATCCCCCAGGCCAGATGTGGGGAATTAATGGTACACTTCATGGAGAGGGGAGTGTTTCAGCCAAATCTTGTGGGAAGGACTTTTCAGGCCCAGTGCTGAGGAGGCACCACTAAATAGCCCAGACTTTCCAGGAGCCAGGGGTTTACCTGGAAGGTGGGTGAGGTAACGGGGAGACTGGGGCCCAGGGAGCATGGATGCCTTAGGGCACCGAGGGCCTTGACCACCCAGGTAAGGAGCTGAAACTTTCTCTGACTCAACAGGGAGCCTGGAAAGGTATAAGGCACGGGGTGACATGGCCATCCTGACTACCGATGGGGCTGGACAGGCAGGGAGGGCCTGGGGGCACAGGGCTCTGGCAGAGGCTGGTGCAATGATTTCGGTAAGGGATAGACAGGTCCGTGCCAGAGCACTGATGATGTGGCCGACATTGGAAACTATCAGAACTCTCGAGGGGAGTGAAGATGTGGCAGGATCGCCCGCTGAGATAAGATACTCAAGAGGCTCATGCTGAGGAGGGGTGCCTGGGGGCCATGCGGTGGGGAAGTGTTTGGGTATATGGACCTCAACTTTCCTTCTTTTACCTGGAAATTTCCTCCTGAAATGCCTGGGCCCCAGTTTCCCTCTTCTACCTCAGAGAGCTTTCCCATAGGTGGAAGGTGGGCAGTAGGACACTCCTCTGCCTGGGCAGCCTGGATAGAAGGCCAGAGCCCAGACTTCTCCAGAGGCAGGTCCAGAGGCCTCATGCCTTCTGTATAATGGGGCTGTGTGTTCACGGGCAGATCCTAACCACCTTGCTCCAACTCTGTGGCTGGCATGGTGGACCACAGAGCTGGGCTTATTTGTGGATAGTACTCTGGGTATTCAAGCCCACTGGCATGGGGAGCTGTGCCAGGGCCATGGGAAGAGAGGGTGATGGCCCCAGGAGCTTGGGTGTTCCAGCCACCCTCAGTGCAACAGGCAGCAGGTGTTGGCATGGAGCAGGCTGGACTGTGGGTGGCAGGGAGCTCTGGCCCATAGGCAGCTGGCTGTGCAGCAGCTGCTCATCTTGTTTTCCACTCCTGCCAGATCATCATCCAGCTCACTACTTTCCCCTACGGTCCCTGGTCGAGTGGGTAGAGACTGGGGCTTTAGTGTGTGTCTTCTGAGGTAGCATCAGGCAGGCCTTGCATCCAACCCCAGGTCTGCTGTAGCTGAGCAGTTTCTCCACTATGAAATGAGAATAGTAACAACCACAGTGCCTGGTCTCTTAGTGAGGACTCATGGAAGGGCAGCTCTAACGTAGGCAGAGCAGGCAGCAACCCCACATGACTGTTGCACAAGAGAGAGGGTCTCCTGAGAGATCTGTGGTCAGAAATCCTAACGTTGCTACATCACTGTCTTGCTTGTTGTTTCCCCAAAGCCTCCTCTTAAGCAGGGCCTCAGGCCCCTTGTACAGAACAACAGGATGGGAGGAAAATCCAGGACTTCAGCCACCTTTGACCACCAGTTTTCATGATGTTGGACAGTTTTGCTGATGGTCAGAAAAACACGACCAGCCCAGTTACAGCTCTGGTCTGGCCCTTGTCATCTGAGTGAGTTGGATGCACTGGTGACTTCCAAGGACCATTTCAGTACTTGGCTTTCAGGATCCAGAACCTTCATCCCACTGGCCAGGCATCTGTGCTCTTTGACCCCATGCCATGTCCCTCCAGTCCACAACACTTTCTTGCTCAGATTTCTCTAACTGGGATGCTCATCTTCTCCTCTGCTACTCCAAGCCCCTCTAGTTTCCTAACACCCACCCCAGCCCAGGCAAGGATTCCTTTCTGGGATCCTTGCTCCTGAGAAATCCAAGTACTTCCAGCTGAGTTGCACAGCCAGGCCTGAATGGCACTCTTTTTCTCAGCCCAGTTCTGTCACCAGAGGCCCAATCTTCTCACCTCCCTCGCCTGGACCATGGGCTCCAGGGCAAGAGCTAGGCTTTATGGTCCCTCTGTTGCCCTTGCAGGCTGAACACATGCTCTCATATCAACAGGAACTTAGAAAAGGAACTGGAAGCTCATGGCCCTGTTTCCAATCCTTGCCATGTCCCTTCTAACCAGATGATCTCAGACAGTTCTCACCACTGACCTCAACCCCTGCTCTGTTACCCTCTGTAAAGTGGAGTGGCATCACCCACCCCTGCATGCCTGGTGCACCGGTAAGAATTTGAACTAAGTGCTCTCCACAGATGATTTCAGTCAATGCTCACAGCAGTCTTAAGAGGTAGAGTCTATTATTTACTCCTTGTTTACAGATAAGGAAACAAGCTTAGCAGAAATAGTGAATGACTTCTTCGAGGTCCCAGAACTGGAAAGAGGTGGGGGCCACAACCCCACCCAGGCAGGGTGACAAGGCACCCTGCTGTGCAGCATGCCCTCAGAGGCTATGGATACACTTTGAGCCCTTGGCATTCTTTATGGAGAAAAGGAAGGTTGCTCTTGCCATTTTAAGATGAGAAATGGAGGTCCGAGAAAGGCAGTGACTCTTGGAGGCCACACCATGTCCATGGCACAGCTAGAGTGCTGACTCCTGTTCCAGGCTCCTTCCCCACCCCTGGATTTCCTGATTTCTTTGACTTCACATGTAACAAGTCTCCTCTGCCCCAGATCATATGAACCAGGTGGGCTTGACTGTGGACTGCCCACTGATTCTTATGCATTGGCTGCATGGATGACAAGCCACTCAGCCCAGATCTCCACCACTGGGCCACCATCAGCATTCAAGACCAGAGTCCCAGTGCATGAGTGGACATAAGCCATAAGCCAAAACCTTCGGTTCCAGTTACACCCCACATCCAGGGTTGCGTCACCAAACAGACACACGCCTGGTTGTTAAGAAATGTTTAGTGATATCAGAAGTCCAACCAGAGAGCTATGTGGGTGGCAGTGGTGATGATGGTTGAGATGGTGAAGTTGATGGAGGTGAGAATGGAGGTGTAGTTGGAGGTAAGGATGGAGGTGAGGTTGGAGGAAATTATAGGGATGATTGAGACCTTAGCAGTGATAATGGTGGTGATGATGGTAGACCTGCTGAACATGATGGGGATGGGATTAGAGTGACGGTGGTAGTAGAAGTGGTAGATAGGATGATGGTGAGGAAAGAGGAAATGATGGAGATAATGGAGATATTGGTGGTAAGGGATACTGCTGTGGCTAGTGAAACTGGAGGCAACAGTAATGGTGAAAATAATAGCCAGAGGACTTCTAGCCAAGATGGAGGCATTGGTAGATACACTTTCTCTCCTAGCACAACCAAAAGAAGGACAACAGCAAATTTAAAAACAAAAATAACCAGAACTGCTCAAAAACTGTATGCAAGTCTGACAACCAAGGAATTAAAGAAGAAACATTCATTCAGACTGTTAGGAAGGGCAGAGAGGATGTGCAGCTAGGCAGTGGTAAGAGGACTGGGTGGTCCCACAGTCGAGTGTGGATAGGCCAGGAGGAACAACTGGGGAGTGAGACAGACCACACACGCAGAGTTCCAGGCTGAGAGACTAAAGCTTCAAAACCTCTGGCTATAAAAATCTGGGGGGTTGCAGTGGCAGGAGAAACTCCTATCCTCACAGGAGAGTTTGCTAGAGAGACCCACGAGGTCCTAGAATGTACACAAACTCACCCACCCAGGAATCAGGACCAGAAGGGCCAAATTTGCTTGTGGGTACTGGGGGAAGTGACTGAAAGCCAGCAGAGAGCCAAGCAAGCAGCATTGTTCCTTCTCAGACCCCTCCCTGACATAAAGTGCCATAATGCAGCAACGTGGGTTCACCCTGGTGAATACCTAAGGCTCCATACCTTACAATGTAACAGGCACATGGAGACAAAAAAATATGTCCCAAATGAAAGAACAGATCAAAACTCCAGAAAAAGAATTAAGTGACAAGGAGATAGCCAACCTATCAGATGCACAGTTCAAAACATTGGTAATCAGGATGCTCACAGCAATGGTTGAGTGTGGTTGCAAAATAGAGGAAAAAGTGAAGGATATGAAAAGTGAAATAAAGAAAAATATGCAGGGAACCAACAGTGAAGGGAACGAAACCAGGACTCAAATCAACACTTTGGAGCAGAAGGAAGAAATAAATATTCAACCAGAACAGAATGAAGAAACAAGAATTCAAAAAAATGAGGAGAGGCTTAGGAACCTCCAGAACAACTTTAAACATTCCAACAGCCGAATCATAGGGGTGCCAGAAGGAGAAGAGGAAGAACAAGAAATTGAAAACTTATTTGAAAAAATAATAAAGAACTTCCCCAATCTGGCAGTGGAAATAGACTTCTAAGAAGTCCAGGAAGCTCAGGGAGTCCCAAAGAGGTTGGACCCAAGGAAGCCCACACCAAGGTACATCATGATTACATTACCCAAGATCAAAGATAAGGAAAGGATCTTGGAAGCAGCAAGAGAGAGGGAGACCATTGCCTACAAAGGAATTCCCATAGGACTGTGAGCTGATTTCTTGAAGGAAACCTTGCAGGCAGGAGGGAGCTGGAAAGAAATTTTTAAAGTCATGAAAAGCAAGGACCTACATCCAGGATAGCTCTATTCAGTGGAGCTGTCATTTAGAATGGAAGGGCAGTTAAAGTGATTCCCTGATAAGGCCAAGTTCAAGGAGTTCATCATCACCAAGCCCTTACTGTATGAAATGTTAAAGGGACATATCTAAAAAAAGATTATCAAAACTATGAACAGTAAAATGACAACAAATTCATAACTATCAATAGCTGAATCAAAAAAACAAAAACAAACTGAGCAAACAACTGGAGCAGGAACAGAACTGTGGAAATGGAGATCACATGGAGGGTTATTAGTAGAGAAAGAGAGGGAGGATAATAGGGGGAAAGGTACAGGGAGTGAGAAGCATAACTAGTAGGTACCAAATAGACAGGGGGAAGTTAAGAATAGTATAGGAAATGGAGAAGCCAGAGAACTTATATGTATAACTCATGGACATGAACTAAGGGACTGGGGGAGGAACACTGGTGGGATGCAGGGTTCAGGGTAGAGGGGAATAAAGGGGAGAAAAAATAGGACAATTATAATAGCCTAATCAACAAAAATATTTTTAAAAAATAATAAAATATTTAAAAAATAACAGCCAGAGGAGAGTTGTTGAGAGTAGCTCTTGACCCAAGCCCCTTCAGCAAACATAAAAGCTCCTTCAGCCATGACTTCATTTCAGTCTCAGGAGTCCCCTCTGTCCAGTCAGTGTCATTGATGAGCATTTAGCTTCAGGTAAGATAACAGGAAAGACACCCAGTTGCCTTCCTGACATTAGCTAACATGAGTGAAGCATCCATCAGGCATGACTCAGGCAGCTGACAAGGTAGGGGTTTCCAACTCAGTGAGAGGCCCAGTGAGTGGGGTGCCAGCTAGTCAGGATGTGGCCTGGGGAAAGGCCCTCATCTTCCCACAAGGAAGCAAGGCCCTGGCCAAGGTCATGCAGGACAGCAAAAGTTCTACTGGATGTAGAGCAGCTCTGAGCACCTAGTGGGGAGGCAGGGCCCAGCGGAGTCTGCTCAGAATGACACTGGGAAAGTGAGAATGACACTGGCGGTGGAAGGGGCACCTTGAATGCTAGCACTAAGCTAAGTGTTTGGCCTGGAAAAAGCTGTCAGGAGAGAGAATGTTGAGGCTGATGGAGGTATCTGAAGCAGAGCGGTTTGGGGAACTTGCTAGAAGCAAGGGTGAGGCAATGATGACAAGAAAGTTCCAGGAGTGCTTCAAGCATGTGTTCCGAGGTAGTCATTGGGAATCTTAGCATCTTTTGCAAAAGGTCACAAACTCCTCTTCTCATTGTTGACTTCAATACACAAACACAGCAGGCCCGCCATGACCAATGTTTGAGCTTTTCCATCACCCGTGGGCGGCCTGCCCATTTCCCACCCCAAGCGCAGTCTCTCGGCGCACCCACTTCTGGCCTCGGCCAGGACCCCAGCAAGGGGTTGGCCTGGAAGAGCCTGGCCAGGGTGCAGGCCAGCCTCCCTAGCGTGCTGCCCGGGCAGAGAGCCTTGCCAGGTGTCAGACTCAATTTCCCGACCCCTCTTGCTCAGAGAACCAAGCATCTTTTTCTCCATCCAAGCCAGGTCCTCTCAGGCCACCTCCTTGGCAGCAAGACCTCTGGGGGTGGGGGGCAGTCAGTCTCACCAATTCACCAGGCAGGCCAGGGTGATGGCAGATTGCAGAAAGGTCATTCATGCAATTTGTTGCCCACCTCTCAGCAGGCAGCCAGCCAAACAGAAAGCAATGTTGCCAAATGGAGTGAGGACAGGAGGGAGCAACTGCAGGCAAAGTGGCTGGAGGTGGTGGGGGGAAGGCTGGACTAGGGAGTCCAGAGAACTGGGTTCAAGCCCCTGACTCACACGGTCCTGTGGGCAAGACCAGGGCCCAGCTCTCCAGTGGTAAATAAGGTGAGTGAGTAATAGGACTTTTGAAGTCCATCCCACCTTCCATTAGTCAGCAAACTTCCCTCCACAGCCAACCCAGATCCCTTGCACAACTTTGTACTCATTGTTTTTTAAAAAATAACAGCTTTATTATGATGGTATTCACATACCATATAAATCACCCATTGAAAGTTTACAATTCGATGTTTTTTAGTATATTCACAGTCATAGTCATCTTTAGTCAATTTTAAATTATTTCATCACTCTAAAAAGAAAATCCGTAACTTTTAGCTGTCACCTCCGCATCCCTCAACTCTCAATACTTCCGGGTCCCACTTTGACCTTCCACCAGCTCTAGGCAGCTACTAATCTATCGACTTTCTCTCTAGACTTGCCTATTCTGGACATCTCATATAATCGTTGCTTCTTTAGAGAGGGAGGGCACTGGGCAAACCAGATCTGTTTGTTGCCCCCAAACCATTGCCTTTCCACAGCCCCATCTTGCCCCAAGCCCCAGCTGCTAGGGATTTGGGCTATAGACTCTCCCTGCCCTCCAACAAGTGCTGAGTCCCATCTCTCCTTCTCCCTATCAGTAACTCCTGTCTTCTTCCTCCCCTCACACCCATCAGCCGACCCCTCTCTCACAGTCCACTGTGACAGTGCCCACCTCTCAGTGCCCCTTGGGACTTTCTAAAGTAAAAACCTGATGAAGCCACCCTCACCCAGCATAACACCCTCCACAAGTCTCTGTTACCCTCAGGGTTCAGTCCAAACTCCTGCCCCAGGCATTTTAGTCCGGACCCCCTGAATGCAGTGCCTGAGCAAAAGCATGCATTTAGGAGACAATTTCAAGAGACAGGAGGGAGGAGCAGGGAAAGCTTGAAAGCCACCTCTCAGAGTCTTCTGTAGGCAACAGGGAGCAGTTCCACTGGAACCTCTGGGGACTATACAGAGTGACGCTACGTTGGTCTGTCGGAGAGATGGGAGAGAGTCTCCCCTCCCTTGCTGGGTTGCTGCCAGGTGAGTTAACCCCACCTCACATACCGACTGTACTCGCTGTCAGGCCAAGAGCACCCAGGCTCAAAGACTCAGAGACAGAGAGGTGCTGTGGTTGATGCCACTGCAGCGCTCCTCCCAGATCCCCCTTGGTGGGCTATGAGCTCACACAACTGTGAGCTGCGGACACTGGCTGCTCATGGCTCACGGAAGCCCTTTCTTCAGAGAAGAGCCTCAGCTCATGGAAGTTGATCAAACTACCTTCAATGGCCAGTGGGAATGGGGGCCTCTTTGCCTCAAAGGGCTTCAACACTGTGGTGCAATTTATGTTCCAGAGCCCTCTCAGTGATCAGGCCAAGGACTCATTTTCCCTGAGACCATATCCTGCTTCCCTCCTTCAGGAAATCATGACACCCAATCCTTGACTCAGGCCCTGCTTCTGGAAACCCAAGCCAAGTTAGGCATTTTTTGTGAGTGGCAGGGCACTTGGAGTCACTTGGGCTGTCTACCTGAGTGGAGGTGAAAATCTGAAGGGGCTGCTACACCAGATTCAGAGGCTCCAACCACAGAGGCCCAAAATACCTCTGTGGTCTCATCTCCCATCTCATTCCTCCCAAATGGCACCTTTTGGCTTTAGTTGCCTAGGGCTGAGAATAAAATTTGGCCTCAGAGAAACACTGTGCCCCCCGCCACCATGCCAGGACTGTCTGAAACCCAAAGCCCACAAGGCGCATGAGGATAAGAACTTGGCTGCATGTAGGCCTGTGGACTAGGTTTAGGAGGGCAGCCTGGGGAGCCAGCAGCCCTGGGTGGAGTCTAACTGTGGTAACCAAACGACCGATGCTAGAAGATCAGATCTGAGGAGATCAGAGGGTCCCAAAGGCAGGTGTCAGCCTTTAGCGTGGCCCATGAGAAATAATAGAGTGCTAACACACAACATTCAGAGTCCAGTGTGAGTAGGCGGGTGGCCCAGGAAGCTCAGGGCCTGATGCAGAGCCAGAGAAGGGTGACTAGCTGGGTAGGCAGCTAAGACAGGGACTCAGGTCTGTCATATAAGGCTCAAGGGCCACAGTCACAATCAGGGTATGTGGTGAAGCTTGCTCTGAAGGAATGAGGCCAGAACTCATATATCAAAAATGCAATCATACCCAGAGCCACAGTGCCTTGAAGTGGAGATCCAGATGGATGGTCTGGAACTGCTTAAACTGCCCCTGCTTCAGGGAAGGCCCAGCTGGTCCTAAGGCCTGGGCTAAGGCTGAGCCTAACTGGTGAGAGAGCAACAGACTCCAGATACATGAAAAGTGGGTTTCAGGGCAGGAAGCAAATGCCCCAACTCTACACACCCAGCAGAATAAATAAATGTTTACTGACTGGTCAGCTTTCATGTAGTCATTTGACAACTCTGAGCACCAGCTATGGGAAAAGCCCATGCTGGATGATTTAGGGTCCTGGCCATGTGCTTGGCATCCCTTCTGGAATTGCCTGGACATTGGATTCTTGCAAATACATACAGATTTGTTTGTGTCACAGTTTAGCACCCCAGAGCTGAAGGTGACTTGGGACCCAGGCTCATGCCCAATGAGCCTCTTGGAGAACATCTGAAGAATAGGGGTTTCTCAGAGTGCAACCACATCTCCCCTTAGGTCACAGGTCTCAGAGAAGTGTCACAGTTCTCCTCTCTGGCTGGAGTTCCTTGGGGCAGGGCAGGGCCTGCTCAGACTATACTTTCTAGAACATGGTGTGTCTCCCTCATCAGACTAACTTGCTTTTCAGAGAAGATCCATGCCTCTCCCCTCAGACCTTTTAAAAAAAATGGCTCTTCTTCCCTCTCAGGGCAAGACCATGTGTCTTAACTCATACTGGTTTCCTATGAGTTCTACTCACTGTGACGCCTTCTCCTTTTCCTCATCCATAAAGTAGGGGATGTCTTATCTGCTTCACAAAGTTTCTATGGATGGGAGAAGATGGAAGGAGAACAGCATAACATCACAATATTGAATGTGCAATTAAAAATTACTATATCCAAAAGCTGGAATATTATTAGGCAATAAAAGACAAAGTACTGATATGTGATACAAGATAAATTAATCTTGGAAATACTATACTAAATAACCAAAAATCATATATAACAACCATGATTCTATTTATATAAAATGTCCAGATATAAAAATTTATAAAGACAGAAAGTATATTAGTAGTGCATAGGGCTAGAGGTGGTGGTAGAGAGGATTAGTAAATAAGGGCTAACAACATCAGGGCTTCCTTTTAGAATACTAAAAGTATTGTAAAATTAATTTTGAATATGAATCTACAATCCTGTGGCTATATTGAAAGCTATTACACTCTGTACTTCAATGGGTAAATTATATGGTATGTGATTTATATCTCAATAAAGCTGTAAATAAAAAATACGTGCAAAGAAGAAAGTAAATAGGACCCATAACTAAGCAAAAAAACTCAATGAAATAGATCAAGAAATAGCCCTGGTTGGTGTGGCTCAGTGGATTGAATGCTGGCCTGTGAACCAAAGGGTCACTAGTTCAATTCCCAGTCAGTGCACATGCCTGGGTTGTGGACCAGGTCCCCAGTAGGGGGCAAGTGAGAGACAACCACGCACTGACATTCCTCTCCCTCTCTTTCTCCTTCCCTTCCCCTCTCCCTGAAAATAAATAAAATCTTTAAAAAAAAAAAAGAAATGACAAAGAGAACAAGTTAGCTGGCAAGACTTTAAAATGGCTATTATAAATATGTTCAAGATTTTCAAAAATAAACATAATGAGAGAAATAAAAGAGAAACCAATGTAACTTTCAGAGCTGAAAATATAATGTCTGAAGGAAAAGATTCATTGGATGAGTGTAACTGTAGATTAGAGGGAAAAACAGGAAAAAAGTTTTAGCAGAGCCTTGAAGACCTATAGAACAACATTAATCCATATCACAGACATATAATTGGAATACCAGAGTGTGAAAAAATAAGGGCTGAGTTGTTTTCAAATTTCAAATTTGATGAAAACCATAAACTTGAAGATGAAAGAATTCCAAGAAGTAAACTACAAAGAAAACCACACCAAAGCATATCATCAAATTGCCGAAAACCAATGAGGAAGAGAACATCTTAAAAGTAGCCAGAGGGGAAAATGACAAGTTATGTAAAGGGAATAACAATAAGAATGATTGCTGACTTATTGTCAGAAACAATGAAAGCTAGAGGACAATAAAATTACAACTTTAAGATGCTAATAGACATAACTTAGAAGGAAAAAAGACATGTAAACACAATGCACAAGACAATGAAAATGCCAGAGATGACAAATATGTAGACTAATGTAAAAATATTTTATCTCATTTTAATTTTTTAGAAAGATAGTTGACTATTAAAGAAAATATCACTGTATTGTGGGGTTTATAATGTATGTAGAAGTAAAATATATGACTACACACAGGATAAAAGAAAAGAAGAAGACAATATTATAAGATTCTTATAGTATTTATGAAGTGCTAAACATACTTTCAAGATAGATTGTGGTAAGTTAAAGATTCAAAGAATAAATTCTAGGTTTATCAAACATACATACAGAGAAATAGCTAATAGGCCAAAAGTAATAAAAATAGAAGACAAAACCAAAATAAAAAACCTCAGTCCAAAAGAATAAAGGGAAAGAAGCAAAAAATAAAAAGAGTCGAAGAAACAAATAGAAAATAAATAGCAAGCCCTGGCTGGTGTGGCTCAGTGGACTGTGCACTGGCCTGTGAACCAAAGGGTTGCTGGTTCAGTTCCCAGTCAGGGCACATGTCTGGGTTGCAGGCCAGGTCCCCAGTGGGGTGCACACAAGAGGCAATGTGTGGTCACACACTGATGTTTCTCTCCCTCTTTCTTTCCCTTCCCCCTCTTTAAAAATATAAATAAATAAAATCTTTAAAAAAAAGAAAAGAAAAGAAATATCAAGATGGTACAGTTAAACCCAAACATATGCTGCATCTAGCCACATGGAGTAACAGAAACTGGATTTGACCTCCCACCTTTGCAAGCACAAAACCAAAAATATGACACAGCAGTAGTCTGACATGAAAAAGAAGCAGTAATAAAATATAATCCCTAGGAGAAGGGATGAACTCTAAAATCTGGAAAATTTCCCAGAGATTAGCAAATTAGCACACTTCTAAATAACTTGTGGGTCAAAGAAAAACCCACATGGGAAATTAGAAAGTATTTTGAACTAAATGGAAATGAAAACACAGTACACCGACATCTTTGGGATGCTGCTCTAAGCAGTGCCTCAAGGGAAATATATACTTTTAATCATTGTACACATGACAAAAAGCTTATAATTAATGAGCAAAGGGTCGACCTTAAAAAGCTAGCGCAAACTTAAAAAAATGTAAGAGATTTAAAAAAATGTGAGTAATAAAAATAAGAAAAGAAATCAATAGAAAGTGGACAAATAATAGAGAAAATCACTGATACCAAAAGCAGTTTATTTGAAAAGTCCAAATCATCAAAGTATTTTTACCTATTGCCATATAATATTACTACAAATATAGTGGCTTTGAACAACATACATCAATTTTCTCATCATTTTTGTGAGTCAGGAGTCCAGGCACAGCTTAATTGGGCTTTAGAATCTTATAAAGCTGAAATCAAGGTGTCTCATCTGATGCTCAAGCAGGGAAAAATCCACTTTCAATTAATGTGATTATTGATAGAGTTCAGTTTCAGTGCAATTGGAGCCTCAGTTTTTAGCTGTTTAAAAGCTGGAGGCCATCCTCACCTCTTTGCCACATGGTCCTTTCCAAATGGCAGCTTGAAACATGGCCGTTTAATTCCTCAAAGCCATGGCCTGGGGGAAGTTTCATAGTAATGTACATTCATATCTCATATAAAATAATTAAAAATACATGATCATGTACATCCTTTCATCTTTGTCATTTTCTATTGATTAGAAGTATGTCACAGTCACATCCACACTCAGAGGGAAAAGATAATATAAGGGAGAAAACACCAGGAGGTGAATATCATAGGTTTACCCTAGAGTGTCTTGCCACAATTAATAAAACTCAGGCTAGATCCTTTAAACAAGAAAAAAATTTGACCAGTATTAGTAAGAAAAGAAGGGACATCACTAAATCTTATACATACATTAAATAGTGAATATTATGAAAACATCATGCCAATATATTTGGTATCTCAAGCAGAATGGACAAATTCCCTAAAGACACTATCAAAACTAGCACAAGTAGAAATAGAAGTTTAGAGGAAAATTTATAGCTGAATAAAGAAATAAAGATTAAAAATAAATGAAATAAAAAACAATAGTGAAAATTGGTAAAACCAAAAGTTGGTTCTTTGAAAAGATCCCCCAAATTCACAAATCTTTACCTAGATTGAACAGAAAAACTACCAAGCCACACATTATTAAAATTGAGAATGGAAAAAGAGATAATTCTACTAACCTTACAGAAGTAAAAAAGGACTATAAGCAAATACTATCAACAGCTGTACACCAACAAAGTAGATAACCTAGATGAAATGGACAAATTTCTAAAAGGGCTCAATCTATTAAAATTGACTCAAAAAGAAATTGGAAAGCTGAGAAGATCTATAACATGTAAAGGATTGTGTTAGTACTACTAGTAGTAGTACTAGTAGTAGTAGTAGTAGCTCACAAAGAAAAGCCCAAGACCAGATGCCTTCACTGATGGATTTTGATAAATGTTTAAAGAAGAATTAATGCTGGAGGAATGCTATAAGCAAGACAGTGGAGTACATGTTTTCTACTATCATCCCTCCACAGTACAACAATTTTAACAATCTGACAAACTGACAAACAAGAATACTTTTGTGGGAATCCAGAACTCCAGTGGAGAAGTTCCACCACACCACTAGAGAAAAAAATCAGAGAATTTATACATTGAAGAGAGTAAGGAGAACAGTTTTACTTTACCTACGTTACTTCTCTCCCAAGGTAGCCTAGGTCAGTGCCATGAGAGATAAATCCCCTTGGCCCACAACTTCTCCCATAGGGAAAAGACAGTGAAATAAGTCACCATCTAGCTCCCCCAGCCAAGATAAAGAATGCCCAACAGACCCATTCTTTCTCTCTCCTACCAGAATATTAAGGTGATCAGTACAGCTGAGTGGTTGGGAGAGGCTGGGAGCACAGAAACCAAGACTTGAAACTCATCAGAGTGTTACAAATTCTACTAACCACCAGGTGGACTCCATAAGAAAATCCATCAATAAGCTGTTTGGGATGCCTCACCTGCAGACACCCCTCCCTAGTGGTCCAAGGTGACCCTCCATATTCTGCATACCTCATTCACTTCCTATGGCCAGCTCCCTGCACATGCCCTCATGGACAGCAAGTTTGAGCCATCGCAGACAGCTTGAAAGCACATGCAGAAAATGGATCTGATTCTGTGGGATTGAGACAAAGCACAAAACTTGACCATTTCAGGGCACCACCCTAGGGGGAAAAGGGAGGCACTTGGCTTTCAGCCTCGGTTCATGGAATCAATAGAAAGCATACAATTTTAAGAATTTTCCTCCCAAAAGTGTACATATCTATATAAAAGGTCTGAGAAAGTTTCAGAATCCCTAGCAGGGCTGACTGCTGAAGGTATTTCTTGCCCAAATCAGTGAGTAAAGACTGGAGGAGGTGACTCCTTCTTCAAATGTGAGTACAACAATGCAAAACTTCAAGGAACCCCCCCAAAATCAAGGAAACATAACACTAAAAAGTAAAATAACAATTTTTTAGTAACTGACCCCCCAAATGTGGAAATAAAATTGCCTGACAAAGAATTCAAAATAATTGTTTTAGAAAAGCTCAATGAACTGCTAGAGAACACAGAGAGATAACTCTATAGAATCAGGAAAACAATACATGAACAAAACAAGATGTTCAAGAAAGATAAAGAAGTTTTTAAAAGAACCAAATAGAAATTCTGGAACTGAAAATTACAATGAATTAAATTTGAAAATGCAATAGAGAGCATTAGTATCAAATTTGATGAAGTAAAAGAAAGAATCCATGGACTCAAAGATATGTCATTTGATATTATCCAGTCAGAGAAAAAAAAGGGAGGGAAAAAGGAATGGAAAGGACATCATAAAGTAAAGAATATATGCATTATGGGA
The DNA here is from genome assembly GCA_004027475.1 of Anoura caudifer. Classification (NCBI taxonomy): domain Eukaryota; kingdom Metazoa; phylum Chordata; class Mammalia; order Chiroptera; family Phyllostomidae; genus Anoura; species Anoura caudifer. The sequence continues at coordinate 23,459 of PVKU01009564.1, read as the reverse complement.
GTCCCAGAAGAAAAAGAGAGGGAAAGGGGACAGAAATATTATTTTTAAAAATTATGGCTGAAAATATCCCAGACCTGGGGGTAGATTCAGAAAACTAAGTACATGAAGCCTTTATGCACTTCAGTGAGACACATTATAATCAAATGGTCATAAATTAATTACAAAGAGAGAATTTTGAGAGTTGCAAGAGAAAAAAAGACTCATCATCATATACAAGAAACCTCCATAAAGTTGGATGTCTAAGCAGAAACCTTGCAGGCCAGGAGAGGGTAGGGTCTAAATTCTGAAAGAAAAGCCCTGCCAACCAAAAATATTTTACTGGGTAATAATGTTCTTCAGTAATGAAGGAGAGATGAAGATTTTTCCAAATAAACAAAATCTGAGGGAGTTCATCACTACCTGACCAGGCTTATAAGAAATTCTAAAGGGAATTATTCAAGCTGAAAAAAGGGATACTAATTTGTAACACGAAAATGTGTGAAAGAATAAAACTCACTGGTAAAAATAAGTAGGCATATTTAGAACACTCTAATGCTGTAACAGTAGTACTCTAATGTTATAACAGTAGTGTGTAAATTGCTTTTAACTCCATTATAAAAAGACAAAAGACTTAAAGATAACTATAACTACAATAAACTGTTAATGGATACACATAAAATAGGGGGAGTAAAAGCATAGAGTTTTTGTATGTGACAAAAATTAAGTTGTTGACTTCTGGCCAAGATGGAGGCATAGCTGGACACACTGTGCCTCCTCTCACAACCAAGATTAAGAAGAACAAAAAAAATAAAACAAAAAAAAAAAAAAGAGAGAGAAGAAAACCCAACCAGGACAGAGAGAAAATTGAATTGTACGGGAGTCCAACAACGACAATTCACCCAGACCAGTCAGAGGGGCACAGTCAGCAGCCAGCAGAGTCCGCGTCCAGCGGAGTCGGATCTCAGTGGGATAAGCTGGTGGTGGTCCTGGGTGCGTGGTCATTCCAGGCGCACAGGCGGCGGTGTTGCCGAACGCAAGGAGGCCAAGTGGGGCACACAGGGCAGTGGACCGTGGACACACATTTGCGCACAGATAAACCAGACTGCATGAGACGCAGGGCCCCAGTGCTGGGAAATGAAGCCTAAAAGCACCCATTGAAAATATTTGTAGGGGTGAGGTGCTGGGAGGGAGTCCCAGCCTCACAGGAGAGTTTGTTGGGGAGACCCATGGGGTCCTGGAGTGTGCCCACCCACACGGAAATCAGCACCAGAAGGGCCCAATTTGATAGGGGAAAGAGGCTGAAGGGACTGGGATCCGTGAAAGAGCCCTGAGCAAGTGCCATTGTTCCCTCTCAGACCCCGCCCCCACATCCAGCATCACAGCCCAGTGACTGGGCTGCCCCGCCCTGATGACGCCCAAGGCTCCGCCCCTTACTATGTAACAGCCATGACCAGACAAAAACAAACAAACAAACAAAAAAAAAACAAGGATGGCTCAAAAGGGAGAACAGACCAGGGCCCTGGAGCTAATTCATCTGAGCGACCAGGAGGTGGTCGCTCAGATGCAGAGCTCATAGCACTGGTAGCCAAACTATCAGAAGCACAGTTCAAAGCTCTGGTGATTAGGAAGCTCACGGAATTGGTTGATTTTGGTCACAAATTAGAGGAACAAATAGAGGCTACATTAAGTGAAATGAAGAAAACCGCACAGGGAACCAATAGTGATGGGAGGAAAACTGGGACTCAAATTAATGGAGTGGACCAGAAGGAAGAAAGAAACAGCCAAACAGAAAAGAATGAAGAAAGAATTCAAAAAAATGAGGAGAGGCTCAGGAACCTCCAGGACATCTTTAAACGTTCCAACATCCCAATTATAGGGGTACCAGAAGGGGCAGAGGAAGAGCAACAAGTGGAAAACTTATTTGAACAAATAATAAAGGAGAACTTCCCCAATCTGGCAAAGGACATAGACTTCCAGGAAGTCCAGGAAGCTCAGAGAGTCCCAAAGAAGGGGAACCCAAGGAGGAACACACCAAGGCACATCATAATTACATTAGCCAAGTTAAAGTGAAGGAGAGAATTCTAGAAGCAGCAAGGGATAAGGGGACAGTTACCTACAAAGGAGTTCCCATCAGACTGTCAGCTGATTTCTCAAAAGAGACCTTACAGGCAAGAAGGGACTGGAAAGAAGTATTCCAAGTCATGAAAGTCAAGGACCTACATCCAAGATCTCTCTATCCAGCAAAGCTGTCATTTAGAATGGAAGGGAAGATAAAGTGCTTCTCAGATAAGGTCAAGTTAAAGGAGTTCATCATCACCAAGCCCTTATTATATGAAATGTTAAAGGGACTTATCTATGAAAAAGAAGATAAAAAAATAGGACAGTAAAAAGACAGCAAACTCACAGATATTAACAACCACACCTAAAACAAAAGCAAAGTAAGCAAACAGCTAGACCAGGAGCAGGAACACAGAAATGGAGATCACTCGGAGGGTTAGTAACAGGGGAGTGGGAGGAGGAGAGAGGGAGAAAAGGTACAGAGAATAAGTAGCATTGACGGTGGGTAGAAAATAGACAGGGGGAAGGCAAGAATAGTGTGGGAAATGTAGAAGCTAAAGAACCTATGAGACATAGACATGAACTAAAGGGGAGAATGTGGGTGGGAGGGGGTGTGCAGGGTGGAGGGGAATGATGGGGGAGAAATGGGACAACTGTAATAGCATAATCAATAAAATATAATTTTTTTAAAAAAGAAGCCCTCTACCATTGCAAAAAAACAAAACAAAACATTGAACAAAGGACAAGAGCAAGTCCTTACTTATTACTAATTACTTTAAGTATAAATGGATTAATTCCTTCATTCAAAATGTATAGAGTGGCTTAATAATTTTTTTTGAGAGAACCAACTGTTGTCTACCACAGACTCACTTCAGCTTTAAGAACACACATAGGCTCAAAGTGAAGGTCTGGATAACAATAGCCCATGCAGGGAAAACCAAAAGAGAACAAGGATAGCTATACTAACTTATAACAGACAAAATAGGTCTTAAGTCAACAACTATTAAAAGAGATAAAAGATATAGAGCTAAGGAGATTCATTCATCAAGAGGATATAATAACTGTAAATATGCATTCATCCAATAACAGAGAACCTAAATATATAACACAAATATTAAGAGATTGAAAGGCAGAAATATATAGCAAATCAATAATAGTAGGGGAATTCAAAATCCCATTTTCAACAATGGAGAGATCATCCACACACAAAATCAATAGGAAAACACTGGACTTGAACTATAGTTTACATCAAATAAACCTATCAGACATATACAGAATATTTCACCCAAGAACAGTGAATATAGTTTCTTCTCATGTGCACATACATGGAACATTATCCCAGCTAGATCACATGTTAAGTCATAAAACAAGCCTTTAAAAATTTAAGAAGACAGAAATCAGAGTAGGTATCTTTTCTAACCAGTGATATGAGATTAGATCAATAACAGAAGGCAAATTAAAAAATTCACTAATACATGGAAATTTAAAAACTCATACCTGAACAACCAATGGGTAAAAAAGAGAAATCAAAAGAGAAGCAAAAAAAATATCTTGAGACAAAGAAATACGGAACACAACATACCCAAATTTATGCGATATAGCAAAAACAGTTCTAAGAATAAAATTTATACCAATAAATGCATACACTAAGACAAAGGAAAGATCTTAAATTAACAACTAATTTTATACTTCAAGGAGCTATAAAAAGGAGAACAAACTAAGCCTAAAATTAAAAAAGGAGGAAATAACAAAGATCAGGGCAGAAATAAAATAAATAGAGACCAGAAAAACGATGGGCAGATCAATGAAACCAAGGGGTGATATTTTGAAAAGACAAATTTGACTAAAAAAAGGAGAAGACTCAAACAAATAAAATCAGAAATGAAAGAGGAGACATTACAACTGATATTGTTACCAAACAGAAAGTGGGGTTCAGTTGTTCATTGTCACCCATAGGCAAATTGTAGAAGCAGAGGTTTGGTGAGAAAAGGAAAGAGGTCTCTCCCCCCCTTTAACTCCTCCCTGGATCCTTGTAATCTTAAGAGGGGAAATGGACAATTGTCTCATTCTTCTATATCTACTTCCTGCTGACCAAAGTTATAGTCCTACCTATCTCTGGGTCCAGAGATTTTTAACAAAAAAGGAAGGCATCAGGAATGGAGGGAGGCCTTTATGCAAGGGAGAAAGATCCTGCAAAGTCCAAGTCAGTTGGCTGTCCTTGGGAAGTGGTGTAAATGATGTCCAAAGGATGGCATTGCTGGAAAAGTTGTCATCCTTGTTGTATTCTAGAGGTGACAAATTTGGCAAGAAGGTTAGAAGGCATTTACCTTGTGAAAACAGAAGGAAGAACACGAAGGTTAATTCACACAAATCATAAACCAGTCTGAGTCCGCAAGACCATCATTTGAGAAAATGTTCAGTTGTAAGGACTTTGCTGGAATGATATTAAACAGTGAAGATTTGACATTCTTCTGCCCTCTAAATTTAACATCTGGTGATGCCATCAGGTGCTGAGGTATAATCTGTGTGGCACATACAGAAATTAGTTCAGCTTCCAAGTGAAAACAAAACTTTGAGGACAGTTAGCTGCACTAGTTCCAATATCCACAACTGGGCATTGTAATTTTCCTTGAAACACAATTTTTCTCCTTAAAAGTACCATCAATGCCATCAAAGGGACTGGATTATATCCAGTTTTTAATTTTTCCTTATTTGCATAAAAACAACAAATACAACAATTAATCATATAGCCTCTTTAAATCTGCTTTGCTGGAACTTACACAAGAAACTTTTATTTATTTTTATTCATGTTCAAATACAGTTGTCTCCATTTTCATGCCACCACACCTCCTCACTACACCCATCCCTTCCTCCCACACTTGAACTTACCCCCTTTGGCTTTGCCCATATGTCCTTTACATGTGTTCCTTGATGGCCCTTCCCCTATTATCTCATATTATCTTTCTCCCCTCTCCACTCTGGTTACTGTCAGTTTGTTTTTATTTCAGTGTCTTTGGTAGTATTTTTTCATATATTTTATTGATTATGCTATTACAGTTGTGTCATTTTTTTCTCCTTTTTATTCCCCTTCACCTTGCACCCTCCTTCCCCTCAGCATTCCCCCCACCACCACCTTAGTTCATGTCCATGGGTCAGACATATAAGTTCTTGGCTTCTACATTTCCTATACCACTCTTTAACCTCCCCTGGTCTACTTTGTATCTAACATTTATGCTTCTTATTCCCTGTATCTTTCCCCCCTGTTCTATCCCCTCCCCTTCCCCACTGATAACCCTCCATGTGATCTCCATTTCTGTTATTCTGTTACAGTTCTAGTTATTTGCTTAGTTTATTTTTCTTTTTGTTATTGGGTTTGTTTTTTTTTTTTGGTTCAGTTGTTGATAGTTGTGAGCTTGTTGTCATTTTACTGTTCATAATTTTGACCTTCTTTTTCTTAGATATGCCCCTTTAACATTTCATGTACAGGCTTGGTGATAATGAGTTCCTTTAACTTGACATTATCTGGGAAGCACTTTATCTGCCTTTCATTTCTAAATGGTAGCTTTGCTGGATAGAATAATGTTGGATGTAGGTCCTTGCCTTTCATGACTTAGGATATTTCCTTTCAGCCCCTTCTTGCCTGCAAGGTTTCTTGTGTGAAATCAGCATACAGTCTTATGGGAACTCATTTGTAGGTAACTGCCTCCTTTTCTCTTGCTGCTTCTAGAATTCTCTCCTTCATTTTAATCTTGGGTAATGTAATTGTGATGTGCCTTGGTGTGTGCTTCCTTGGGTCCAACTTCTTCTGGACTAACTGAGTTTCCTGGACTTCCTGGAAGTCTATTTCCTTTGCCAGATAGGGGAAGTTTTCCTTCATTATTTTTTCAAATAAGTTTTCAATTTCTTGCTGCTCCTCTTCTCCTTCTGGTGCCCCTATGATTCAAATGTTGGAACATTTAAAGTTTTTCTGGAGGTTACACAAGGAACCTTGAGATTAAACCTTAGTCAGCCCTTCAGTGTACAGAAGCCAAGCCCCACAACTGCCATATGGCTTTGCCTGCACGACCTGTATTCCTCAAGTCCTTGGGGTTCCCAAAGTGTCTTAAGGTTCCTCTCTTGCCATCTTTCAAGAAAGCAACCTCTGTTCCTTACCTGGAAAGACTGCCATGAACCACATGACAAAACAAAGTACAAGGCCATTTTTCTAGTGGGATTTTGTTGGCTTCAAAAGTCAATCACAGTTCCTCAAGACTTTCTGGTGATATCCATAGTCCAGGCATGTCTCCATCAGGCATGACATTTCAGTCAAAATCTCAATTAATAAAACCACAATGGGAAGCTAGTCTCATTGGATTTATGCAAAAAAAAAACTTTGCTATCACTCACTCATTAAGAATGCCAAATTCTGGGTTGCCCCATCCTGGTGAACACCTAAGGCTCCACCCCTCACTACATAACAGGTGTGACAAAACAAAAACAAAAAATGGCCCAAACGAAATAACAGATTAAAGCTCCAGAAAAAATACAACTAAGTGACAAAGAGATAGCCAACCTATCAGATGCACAGTTCAAAGCACTGGTAATCAGGATGCTCACAGAATTGGTTGACTTTGGTTGCAAATTAGATGAACAAATGAAGGCTACACTGAAATAAAGGAAAATGTACAGGGAACTAACATTGATAGGAAGGAAACTGGGACTCAAGTCAATGGAGTGGACCAGAAGGAAGAAAGAAACATCCAATCAGAAAAGAATGAAGAAATAAGAATTCAAAAAATGAGGAGAGGCTTAGGAACCTCCAGGACATCTTTAAATGTTCCAACATCCGAATTATAGGGGTACCAGAAGGGGAAGAGGAAGAGCAACAAGTGGAAAACTTATTTGAACAAGTGATAAAGGAGAACTTCCCCAATCTGGCAAAGGAAATAGACTTCCAGGAAGACCAGGAAGTTCATAGAGTCCCAAAGAAGTTGGACCCAAGGAGGAACACACCAAGGCACATCATAATTACATTAGCCAAGATTAAAATGAAGGAGAGAATTCTAGAAGCAGCAAGGGATAAGGGGACAGTCACCTACAGAGGAGTTCCCACCAGACTGTCAGCTGATTTCTCAAAAGAGACCTTACAGGAAAGAAAGAGCTGGAAAGAAGTATTCCAAGTCATGAAAGGCAAGGACCTACATCCAAGATTGCTCTATCCAGCAAAATTTTCATTTACAATGGAAGGGCAGATAAAGTGCTTCCCAGATAAGGTCAAGTTAAAGGAGTTCATCATCACCAAACCCTTATTATATGAAATGTTAAAGGGATTTATCTAAGAAAAAGAAGATAAAAAACATGTACAGTAAAATGACAGCAAACTCACAATAATTAACCACCACACCTAAAACAAAAACAAAAACAAAGCAAACAAGTAGAATAGGAACAGAACTACAGAAATGGAGATCACATGGAGGGTTATCAACTGGGGAGTTGGAAGAGGGAAGAGGGTAAAAAGATACAGAGAATAAGTAGCATAGATGGTAGGTAGAAAATAGAAAGAGGGAGGATAAGAATAGTATGGGAAATGCAGAAGCTAAAGAACTTGTAAGTATGACACATGGACATGAACTAAAGGGGGGAATGTGGGAGGGAGAGGGTGTGCAGGGTGGAGGGGAGTGAAGGGGGAAAATGGGAAAACTGTAATAGTATAATCAATAAAATATATTAAATTAAAAAATAAATTAATTAAATATTTAGAGAGCAGAAATTCCAAAAAAAGAGAGAAAAAAAAAAGAAAAGAATGCCAAATTCTGGAGGGATCAGGTAGGGAGAAAAATACAAGGCAAAAATGAAAATCCTTGCTCTTCCTATACCCACCAAAATTTCATCTCCATGCCTTGTGCCTTCTTTTACTAAAACAATACAATTTCTTTCCAATTTAATGTGAACTTTCACAAACTTCTTACCCATTCAAAAACAACCACTTTTAGCCTAACTTATTTTCAATCCTTGTGCTTTTAACAATGGAAAGGACCATACTCTAACTCTGTATCAGAGAGCTTAAAGTCCTTAGATTTGCAAACATATTCCATAACTTCTTGAAACACAGCTCTTTGATGCTATTCCTTCCTAAATCTTCATTGTGTAATACATAAGGCTTTGGGTGGCACCTCCCTTTTGCCCCAGCAGAATAAATTTGCTGAGGAAGCCACCACCTGGGAAATGCAAAAAGGAAAGAAAGGACTTAGTTTTGGAAGCCACTAGCCCTTTCTGAAGGAGAAATTTAAATCTCCTTCAGGAGTGCAGGTCCAGCTTTCCCTTTCAGCGTCAACCACAGCAGCAGGGTCCCAGTCCTCCTCAGGCAGTGCCTGCTTTATCTGTGTTTGGTGGATCCAAAGCTTTAGAGAAGAGTGTTTTGCCAGCAGGATGTAATAGGGACCAGACTATTACTGGACTAACTACTGCTGAGGACTTGAGTCTTCCAGGTCCTTAGTAAGACTTGGTGTCCCAGCTGGAATGGGTATAGGGGCTCACCAGATGGATAGACAAACCTGCACTGAGCAAACTTGTGCAAATCGTTTATGCTTGACCTAAATGTTGCACATATTTAATTTTTTACTCATATTCCAAATCTAAAGGGGGCATTTCTAAAACAGAGATTTGGAAGGGTCTCCCATAAACTATTTCAAAAGGGCTTAATTTAAGCCCACTTTAGGTTGTTAATCTAACTAGAAGCAAGACAATATAGAGTGCGTAGTCCTATTTAAAATGCATTTCCTGGCATATTTTCCCTAGGATCTTCTTTATTATATGATTAATTTTCTCAGTCTTTCCCATAGATTGAGATGCACATAGTTCCCATTGATTTGGTACCGCCTGTCAAATCTTCTGGGAGATCTCTGAAGTGAATGGTGGTCCACTGTCACTTTGAGTTTTTTGTTTGTTTTTTAATATAATTTATTGATTACACTATTAGGGTTGTCCCATTTTTCCCCCTTCACTCCCCTGCACTCTGCATACCCCTTCCCACCCACATTCGCCCCCTTTAGTTCATGTCCATGTGTCATCATACATATAAGTTCTTGGCTTCTACATTTCCTATACTACTCTTAACCTCCCTCTTTCTATTTTCTACACACTGTCTATGCTACTTATTCTCTGTACCTTTTCCCCCTCTTCCCCCCTCCCACTGCCCTGTTGATAATCCTCCATGTGATCTCTATTTCTGTAGTTCTGTTCCTATTCTACTTGTTTGCTTTGTTTTTGTTTTTGTTTTAGGTGTGGTGGTTAATTATTGTGAGTTTGCTGTCATTTTACTGTACATGTTTTTTATCTTCTTTTTCTTAGATAAGTCCCTTTAACATTTCATATAATAAGGGTTTGGTGATGATGAACTCCTTTAACTTGACCTTATCTGGGAAGCACTTTATCTTTCCTTCCATTCTAAATGAAAGCTTTGCTAGATAGAGCAATCTTGGATGTAGGTCCTTGCCTTTCATGACTTGGAATACTTCTTTCCAGTCCCTTCTTGCCTGTAATGTCTCTTTTGAGAAATCAGCTGACAGTCTGATGGGAAATCCTTTGTAGGTGACTGCCTCCTTTTCTCTAGCTGCTTTTAAGATTCTCTCCTTATCTTTAATCTTAGGTAATATAATAATGATGTGCCTTGGTGTGTCCCTCCTTGAGTCCAACTTCTTTGGGACTCTATGAGCTTTCTGGACTTTCTGGAAGTCTATTTCCTTTGCCAGATTGGGGAAATTCTCCTTTATCACTTGTTCAAATAAGTTTTCCACTTGTTGCTCTTCCTCTTCCCCTTCTGGTACTCCTATAATTGGGATGTTGCAACGTTTAAAGATGTCCTGGAGCTTCCTAAGCCTCTCCTCATTTTTTGAATTCTTATTTCTTCATTCTTTTCTGATTGGATGTTTCTTTCTTCCTTCTGGTCCACTCCATTGACTTGAGTCCCAGTTTCCTTCCCATCAATGTTAGTTCCCTGTACATTTTCCTTTATTTCACTCAGTGTAGCCTTCATTTGTTCATCTAATTTGCAACCAAAGTCAACCAATTCTGTGAGCATCCTGATTACCAGTGCTTTGAACTGTGCGTCTGATAGGTTGGCTATCTCTTTGTTGCTTAGTTGTATTTTTTCTGGAGCTTTGATCTGTTCTTTCGTTTGGGCCATTTTTTGTTTTTGTTTTGTCACACGTATTATGTAGTGAGGGGCGGAGCCTTAGGTATTCACCCAGGCAGAGTAACCCACATTGCTGGGTTTGGCACTGTATGTGGGTGGAAGAGTCCAAGAGGGAACAATGGTGCTTGCTCTGCTCTCTGACAGCTTTCAGTCACTTCCCCCACTTCCCACAAGCAAATCGGGCCCTTCTGGTGCTGATTCCCATGTGGGTAAGTTTGTGTACATTCTAGGACCCTGTGGGTCTCTCCAATGAAATCTCCTGTGAAGCTGGGAGTTTCTCCTGCACAGGTGTTTTCAATCAGTGGTTTGAGACTTTATTTCCCCATGCTGGGACCCTGGGTTATGTGGTCCATCCAGCTCCCCAGTTTCACCTGGTTTATCTGTGCATGAAAATGGGACCACCAAGTCTGCCAGCCACCACCTTGCCGAGAGTCCTCTCCACCCTGGCTCCCCAACTCTGCACCTCCTACCGGTCTGGATGTTTCTTTTTTAACTCCTTGGTGATTGGACTTCCATACAGTTTGGTTTTCTATCAGTTCTGGATGTTTTTTGTCTTTAAATTTGTTGTTGTTCTTATTTTGGTTGTGCGAGGAGGCACAATGTATCTACCTACACCTCCATCTTGGCCAGAAGTCCCACTGTCACTTTGAATGCTGTAAGTCAAACACAGCTCGTTGTTGGCCATTTTCCATAAAGCTGCTCCCACCTCTATATAACTCCCCGTTAGGTACTGTCAATGACTGGTCCAAGCAATCATGCTGGAGGATTGAGTCTCCCTTTGGTCCTGGAAGCCATGTGGCAAGGTGGTGGGCACCAGCTCCCAAGGCTGGCATGATGGAGCCCCTGCATGAATGGCCACAGCAGTTGGCAGTAGCCCTGGGCCCTCTGCATGGGGAGCTGCAGTGGTAGCATGGCAGTGCTGGCCTCACCTGCAGACTCTAGGAAGGAGCCTGAGTCCTGACAGTGGCAGGGAAAAAGGCTGAGCTGCTTGGATGATCATGCAGCAGCCACCTGCTATTCCCAAAGGATAGTATTTTTAATGGGCAAAGAACTCAGGGCACAGCCTTGGACTGGCCTGGCAGTGGGTGGCTGTGTTTCCCATGGGTGTGCTGGAGGGGATGGGCTTTTAGGCAGGAAACCGCCATCCTCTTAGACTGTGTAGCTTTTGAATAAAGACCTCCTTCCTTTTCTCACCAAACCTCTGACTCCAGAATTTGCCTATGGGTGATGGCAGACAGCTGAACCCCAATTCCTGTTTGGTAACAATACCACAGAAACAGAAAGGATCTTAAGAGAATACAATAAATAATTATATGTAATCATTTTGCATTACCTAGAAGAAATGGATAAATTCCTAGAAACATAAAAGCTACCAAAATTGAATTATGAATAGAAAATCTGAACATACCAGTAACAAGAAGATTAAATTAGTAATTAAAAAAATCTCCCAATATTTCCCAACTCATTCTCTGAGCCTCTGATACTAAAACCAGACAAAGGCAATATAAAAAAAAAAAAAAGATTATTACCTACTAGCAATCATTAGAAATACAGACAAAAAATTCTCAATGTAACAGGGTGCAGCCAAGAGGGGGGCCCCAAAAAGGGAGTTGGAATGGGGCCCAGAACTCACGGTGTCCAGGAAATATTAGAGGGACATATAAGATGTCCTCACCCCCTCCCCCACAGGTATGAGTTGGGGGAAGGGACAGGTGGAGCAGGGTCATTGAGTTGTTTTGCATAGAAATGGTTTTGCAGATAACCACTGGGGTGGGTGTTAGGGCAGAAGGAAATTTTCCACTGCCCCAAGATAGCAATACCCCACGCGCGGGCTCTCTCAGCCAATAGCTAACTGCCACATTAGCTTCGGTGTGATTGCTTGCTCACCTCTATAAAAGAACCTAGCTGTGAGCGCTAGGCGCAGCTCTCTCTTGTAGCTCCTTGGGAGTACCGTATCCCCGGGACACAGGTTGAGAGTTCCGCCCCTGCGCAGGTAATCTTTGGCCAATAAAGTAACATCTTGTACTTGGACGTTTCTGGTAGTTAATTATTCTCGCTTGCAGTTGGACTGCAACACTCAACAAAATACTAGAAAATGAATCCATATAAAAAGGATAACATAGTATGAACACATGGGATTTGTCCCAGAGATGCAAGGTCAATTCAAAATACAAAAATCAACTAAGTTAATACACCATATTAATAGAATAAAGGACACAACAAAATAACTCAATCATCTCAATAAATTTCTTTTTTAAAGCATTTTATTTTTTTAATTGTTGTTCTTGTACAGTTTTCTGTCTTTTACTCCCATCCTAGCCCACTGCCCCAGCCCTCCCTACCTCCCTCCCATTTCCACCCCCACCCCTAGTTTTTGTCCATGTGTCTTTTATACTTGTTGCTCTAAACCTTTCCCCTTTTCCCCTGAAATTCCCTTCCCTCCCCACTCTGGTGTCATTTCAATAAATTTCAAAAAGGCATTTGACAAAATCTAATACCCTTTTTATAATAAACACACTCAACAAACTAGAAATAAAAGAAAGTTTTCTCAGAATGACAAAAGATATTTATAAAAATATAGTGCTAACATCTAAGACCCAGAGTACCTCAAAGATACCAACTCTCACTACTTATACACAATGTTGTATTGGACATTCTAAACAAAATAAAGGCATCCATGTTGGCATGGATGATGTATAACTATCTCCATGTGCAGATGACAATATCTTGTATACATGAAATCCTAAGGAATACATACACATACAACTACTAGAACAAATAAACAAATTAATGAAGATTGTAGACTACAATCTTGAAATATACAGAGAAATACACAAAACCAGTTAAATTTTTATGTATTAAAAGTGAACAATTTAAAAATTAATCAAAGAAAACAATTTTCTCACTATATACAAAAATTTACTCAAAGAATCAGGCATGAATGTAAGAGCTAACGCTATAAAACTCTTAGAAGAAAATAAAGGTATAAATCTTTGTGACCTTGGACTAGGCAATAATATCTTAGATAAGATGCCAAAAGCATAAGCAGCAAAAGAAAAAGTAAATAAATTGAATTTCATCAAAATATTAAACTTTCATATTTCAAAGAAACATCAGGAAAATAAAAAGATTACCCACAGAATGGAAGAAGATATTTACAAATCATTTATCTGATAAGGGACTAATTTCCAGAGTATCTAAAGAACTCTTACAACATAACAATAAAAAAGATAAATAACTCACTTTTTAAATGTGAAAAGCATTTTAACAGACATTTCTCCAGAGAAGATATACATACAAATGGCCAATAAACACACAAAAAGGAGTTCAACACTATTAGTCACTAAGAAAATAAAAATCAAAACCACATTATGATGGCTATAATAAAAAGAAAGACAATAAAAAAGTGTTGACAAGAATGTGGAGAAATTGAAACTTTCATACATTGCTGGCAGAAATATAACGTGGTGTAGCCACTTTGGAAAACAGTTTGGCAGTATCTCAAAAAGTTAAACGTAGCGTTGCCAAAGGAGAAATTCCACTCCAATGTATGTACCCTAGAGAAATGAAAAAGTATGTTCACACAAAAACTCATACACAAACATTTATAGCATTATCCATAGTAGCCAAAAAATGTAAACAACCTCATACCTAGAGCTGATGGATAGATAAATATAATGTGGTATATCCATACAATGGAATAATATTCAGCTATAGTAAGGACTTCATTAATAAAAAGCAAAATACTTATAAATGCTACAACATGGATCGCCTTGAAACCATTATGCTAAGTGAAAGAAGCCAGCCACAAAAGATCACATATTGTGTGATCCCATTTATACAAAATGTTCAGAATAAGCAAATCCATAGAGACAGAAAGTGGTTGCCAGGAGCTGGGAGGAGGGGAGAATGAGGAGTGTCTGCTAATGAGCATGGGAATTTGGGGGGCAGATAAAAATTTATGAAATTAAGTGATGGTTGCACAGCTTTGTGAATGCACTAAAAACCATTGACTTGTTCACTTAAAAAGTAAATTTTATGGTATATGAATTATATGTTAATAAAAAGAAGACCTAGGTAATCTGAATGAATTTACATCTACCAAAGTTTATATTTCATAATTAAAACTTTCCAACAAAGACAACTTCTAGGCTCATATGGCTTCACTAGTAAATTATAGCAAGTAATTAAGGATGAGGTAACCCTAGTCCCCAAAAACTTTAAGAAGACATAGAAGGGAATATTTCCCAACAAATTTTATGAGGCCAGTGTTACTGTGATACCAAAACCAGACAAAGACATTACAAGGGGAAAAAACCCTAACAAATACAGACAAAGGATCAGCACACCAAGGCCTGCGGGCTACAGCCAGCAGCCAATCTGTTTATCAAAATAATGTTTTGTTAAAACACAGCCACACCCTTTTATTTACATATTGTCTATTGCTGCTTTCATGCGGACTTGAGTAGTTATGGCACAAATGATATGGTCCGCAAAACTTCAAATACAGGTGAGGCAAAAGCAGGTCTACAGTTGTTTGGAAGGAAAATAATATAATAATTAATAAATAACAATACAAGAATGAACTCTGTGCTTCTCATACTAATAACTGTAAACCTACTTTTGCCCCACCTGTATTTACTTTTACTACCTGACTCTTTACAGAAAAAAATTTGCTGATCCCTGCTATAGACTAATAGGTCTCAGGAAGAAAGTTGCAAATCAAACCAAGAAATATATAAAACAGATAAGATATCAAGATTGAGTGGCATTTATCCCAATAATGCAATGTTGGTTTACCAAAAATATCAGTCAACAATGTAACATATTAACAGAATAAAGGTTAAAAATGCCATGGTCATCTCAATGGTTGCAGAAAAAAGCCTTTAATGAAATGCAACTTCCTTTCATGATAAAAATACTTTTCAGCAAACTAAATATAGAAGGGAAAGTTTCCCATCCCACATGTAGGAAGTTTGTAAGTCACCACCCTGTCCTAACAACAAGTAAAAGGCTGAACAAACTGAAAATCAACAACTCTTCTTAGATCCATCAGAGAAGTTAGGTCACAGGAAAACTGCTGCACCCAAAGCTGTAGAGACATCAACATAATTAGTCACGGAGAATTACAACTTACCAGGACAGAAACCCACGGGCAGAGACCAGAGGGGACCAGTGCCAGGGTAGGCAAACCTGAACTACAGTTGACAAATTGCTGGAGACTCAGTGTGGACAAGTTTGAGAGATGAAAATTCCAGAGGGACCAGTTATAAGGTGACCCCTCCCCCCAACACACACACACAGTTTTGTGAGTTTGTGAATTTACCTCCTGGAGCTCTACCAGATTCTCACAATGAATATAAAAAAAAAATCCCTTCATGCTTTTGGCACTGGGGAGGGGAAAATAAACCATTATGTAATATGTCAGAGCATTCTGTTCTTCTTAACAAAGCCCTCCCTCAGGAGAAACTACCCAACCAGAGCCTAACTTGTTGTGTTTTATCAGAACCTAACTAACTTGAAGGAAGAGAAATACTCAATTCCAGCCTAATCAAGCCATCTTGTTCCACCCAAGAGGAAAAAAACAACTGAGAAACACTGGTGAATTTCACAGTCCAGAGGCATAGTTTCACGAAAAGACTGAGACCTAATTGTAAGACTGCAGAACGCTCTCCCCACACACTACATCACTGGAGGCCTATTTACAGCCATTCCTTTCACCCAGTACATCACGTCCAGCTATCAAGAAAAAAATTGCAAGCCATACTAAAAGGTATAAAACACAGTCTAGCAAGACAGAGTAAGCACCAGAACCAGACATGGCAGGGATGTTGGAATTATCAGATTGGGAATTTGAAACATGACCAACATGCTAATGTCTCTGTGGATAAAGCAGACATCACGCAAGAACAATGTAAGCAGAGAGATGGAAATTCTTAGGAAGAAATGCTGGAGGTTAAAAAGCACTGTAACAGAAATGAAGAATGCCTTTGCTGGACTTATTAGTAGACTGAACACAATTAAGAAAAGAATCTTTGAGCTTGAGGATACCTCCATAGGAACCTCCCAAACTGAAAAGTAAAGAGAAAAAGACTGGGAAAAAAAAAAGAATAGAACATCCAAGGACTGTAAGACAGCTACAAAGGAGTGAATCTCTATCAGGTAATATCAGAAAGAGAAGAGAAAAGGGGGAACAGAAGAAATATTTGAAACAATAATGACTGAGAATTTCCCCAAACCAATATCAGATACCAAATACAGATCCAGGAAGCTCAGAGAACATCAAGCAGGAGGCATATCATATTCAAACTACAGAAAATAAAAGATAAAGAAAAATCCTGAAAGTAGCCAGGGATAAAAAAACAACTTACCCATAAAAGATAAAAAATGAGAATTACATCTGACTCCTCAAAATCTTTGCATGTAGAAAGAGAGTGAAGGGGAAAAAAGGTTTTGAGAGAAAAAACCACCAACCTAGAATTCTGTACCTTATGAGATTATCCTTAAGAAGTGAAGGAGAAATACTTTCTTAGACAGGAAAATACTTAAGGGAATTGTTTTCAGAAGACCAGCTTTGCAAGAAATGTTAGAAGAAGTTCCTTAGATTCATCAAAAAATGGATCTGCTTATGACCCATTTGGGGGTTTAGCCAAAGAATCACAAAACACTAATTTGAAAGAATACACGCACACCTACGTTCATTGAAGCATTATTTACAATAGGCAAGCTATGGAAGCAACCCAAATGCCCATTAATAGGTGAGTTGATAAAAAGCTGTGGTGTGTGTATGTGTAAATTATATATTATATTATTATATTATATATAATATTCTATTTATACATATAATAGAATATTACTTAGCCATAGAAAAGAATAAAATCTTACCACTTGTGACAGAATGGATAGACCTTGAGGACTTCCGGCCAAGATGGAGGCATAGGCAGACACACCATGCCTCTTCTCACAACAAAAATTAAGGACAACAAAGATTTGGAAACAAGAAAACAACCAGAACTCAGAAAATCGAACTGTTTGGAAGTCCAACGATTCATCCAGACCGGTAAGAGGGGTGGAGTTGTGGCAGGAAAAAGCGGAGGTGCTGGCAGCCCCCAGGTGCACAGGCGGTGACTAGCAGACCCCGGGCACGGGGTGGCAACTGTGCAGAACCAGTGAGGACGCACAAGGCAGCTTGCTGACCGGGTGGTCCCACATGCATGCACAGATAATCCAGGCAAAGGGGAAGCGGTGAAAGGGACTGGAATCTGAGAGTGAGCAAAGCAAGCGCCATTGTCTCCTCTCAGACCCCACCCCCACATACAGTGTCACTACCCAGCGACTGGGCTGTCCCACCCTGGGGAACACCCGAGGCTCCACAACTCACTACGTAACAGCCACGACTAGACCCCAACCCCCCCCCAAAAAAACCAGAAATGAAAATGGCTCAAACTGGAGAACAAATCAAAGCCCCAGAACCAATTTATCTAAGCGATGAAGAGATTGCCAACCTATCAGATGCACAATTCAAAACCCTGGTGATCAGGATGCTTACAGAATTGGTTATTTTGCTCACAAATTAGATGAAAAAATGGAGGCTACAATAAGTGAAATGAAGAAAGATGCATGGGGAACCAACAGAGATGGGAGGAAAACTGGGACTCAAATCAATGGAGTGGACCAGAAGGAAGAAAGAAACAACCAAACAAAAAACAAGGAAGAAACAAGAATTCAAAAAAATGAGGAGAGGCTTAGGAACCTCCAGGACATCTTTAAACGTCCCAACATCCGAAT
>PVKU01009563.1:33462-60615 GCA_004027475.1 Anoura caudifer | reverse complement strand
CCCCCCCCCTAGTTTTTGTCCATGTGTCTTTCATACTTGTTGCACCAAACCCTTCCCCTTTCCCCCTGAAATTCCCTCCCCTCTCCCCTTTGGTCACTATCAGCCAGTTCTCAATTTCAGTGTCTTTGGATATATTATGCTTGTTTGTTTTGTTGATTAGGTTCCTGTTAAAGGTGAGATCATATGGTATTTATCTTTCACCTCCTGGCTTATTTCCGCTTAGCATAATGCTCTCCAGTTCCATCCACGCTGTCGCGAAGGGTAGGAGCTCCTTCTTTCTGCTGCATAGAATTCCCTTGTGTAAATGTACCATAGTTTTTTGATCCATTCATTTACTGATGGGCACCTAGGTTGCTTCCAACACTTGGCAATTGTAAATTGTGCTGCTATGAACATTGGGGTGCATAGGTTCTTTTGGATTGGTGTTTCAGGGTTCTTAGGATATAATCCTAGCAGTGGAATTGCTGGGTCAAAAGGCAGATCCATTTTTAGTTTTCTTAGGAAATTCCATACTGCTCTCCATAGTGGTTGTACCAGTCTGCAATCCCACCAGCAGTGCACTAGGGTCCCCTTTTCTCCACATCCTCTCCAACACTTGTTGTTTGTTGCTTTGTTTATGATGGCCATTCTGACTGGTGTGAAGTGGTATCTCATTGTGGTTTTAATTTGCATCTCTGATAGCTAGCGATATTGAACATCTTTTCATGTGTCTCTGGATCCTCTGTATGTCCTCCTTGGAGAAGTGTCTGTTCAAGTCCTTTGCCCATTTTTTTAATTGGGTTGCTTGTCTTCTTAGAGTGGAGTTGTGTAAGTTCTTTATATATTTTGGAGATTAAACCCTTGTCTGAGGTGTCATTGGCAAATATGTTTTCCCATACAGTTGGTTCTCTTTTTATTTTAATACTGTTTTCTTTAGCCATGCAGAAGCTTTTTATTTTGATGAGATCCCATTTGTTTATTCTTTCCTTTATGTCCCTTGCTTTAGGGGACGTATCAGTAAAAATGTTGCTGCATGAAATATCTGAGATTTTCATGCCTATGTTCTCCTCTAGGACTTTTTAATGGTGTCACAGCTTATATTTAAATCTTTTATCCACCATGAATTTATTTTTGTGTATGGTGTAAGTTGGTGCTGGAGTTTCATTTTTTTTTGTATGTAGCTGCCCAATTCTCCCAACACCACTTGTTGAAGAGGCTATTTTGACTCCATTTTATGTTGCTGCTGGCTTTGTCGAATATTAATTGACCATAGAGACTTGGGTTTATTTCTGGGCTCTCTGTTCTGTTCCACTGGTCCATGTGGCTGTTTTTATGCCAGTACCAAGCTGTTTTGATAACAGTGGCCTTGTAATACAGTTTGGTATCAGGTATTGTAATCCCTCCTACTTGGTTCTTCTTTCTCAAGATTGCTGCAGCTATTCGAGGTCGTTTATGGCTCCAAATAAATTTTTGAAGTGTTTGTTCTATGTCTGTGAAATATGCCATTGGTAATTTAATAGGTATTGCATTGAATCTGTAAATTGCTTTGGGTAGTATGGACATTTTGATAATGTTAATTCTTCCAATCCACGAACACGGTATATGTTTCCATTTGTTTGTGTCTTCCTTGATTTCTTTCTTCAGTGTTGTGTAGTTTTCTGCATATAGGTCTTTTACCTCCTTGGTAAACATATTTACCTAGGTTTATTCCTAGGTATTTTATTTTTCTTTTTGCTATATCAAATGGGAGTTTTTTCTTGATTTCTGCTTCTGCTGTTTCATTGTTAGTATACTAAAATGCCTTTGATTTCTGGATATTGACTTTGTTTCCAGTTGTTTGGCCAAATTCATTTATTAGGTCAAGCAGTTTTTTGGCTGAGTCTATAGGATTTTCTCTGTACACTATCATGTCATCTGCAAACAAGGATAGTTTTGTTTCCTCCTTTCTGATTTGGATGCCTTTTATTTCCTTTTCTTGTCTAATCGCTGTGGCTAAGACTTCCAATACTATATTGAATAGAAGTGGTGAAAGTGGACAACCTTGTCTTGTTCCTGATCTTAGTGGAAAAGATTTTAGTTTTTTTACTGTTAAAAAGTCATTCAAAGTTATGTCAACCTGTATGGATAAACTTTGGAGTATTTAAAAGAACATGTTTGGAAAACTGAACCACATTTTTTGTTGCCAGCATTACGCTTTGTTCTTGGTAGAATCATCTTTTTTTCTTCTTTTTACATCCCAATTAATAAACCCTGGCCATGGTGACTTCTGTGGTAGTAAATTGATCTCAAAGAAAGTCAAGGTCTCCTCAAGAGAATCAAGATTCTTTGTGGCAGTTGATAAATTCTTTTCCAGCAATGCCTGAGCTTCATCAATATCATATTCAAGCATTACATTAGCCTCCAACCACAGACACACTTTATCAGTAGGAGGAACTGAAGCTTTGCAATACAGATTATCTGCCAGTAAGAATCTGGTCTCCATTGAATTGGTGGACTCTTTTTTCTTCTGCATGTATTTTAGAATTTCTAAAGTGTTGTTTAATTTCAGGAATCTGGCCTTTCAGCCTCCTTTTCTTTTGAGCACGGTTGAGTTCCATAAACTTATACTTCTGGTACTGTTCATCCAGCTTCTTTAGTACTGTATCTGCAGTTTCATTCCCCGGCTGTTTCATGAAGGAATCTACATCTTCCACAAACATGGCCTCAGGAATCCCTAAGTGGAGCTGCTGCCCATTCCCTACAGCCACTTTTCCTAAGCCACAACCATCTTTAGCGTCCGCCATTTTGAGGAATAAAGTGCACGTATGGTATTTGTCTTTCACCAACTGGCTAATGTCACTTAGCATAATATTCTCCAGTTCCATCCATGCTGTTGCAAAAGGCAGAAGTTCCTTCTTTCTTTTGCTGCATAGTATTCCATTGTGTAGATGAACCACAGTTTTTTTTATCCATTATCTACTGATGGACACCTAAGTTGTGAAGGTTCTTGATGAGGACGGGAACTTTATTCTGATGGGAATGAGAAATCAAATTCTGCCCTAGTATATTTTAGCCATGCTGGCGTTTAGTTCCTCTGACTTCTTGGCATCCTTCCTGCTTTAGGTCCTTTCCCTTTCCGCAGGCTCTTTTTTCTGTCTGAAGTACTTTCTTGTCCCTCTCACTGCAACTTTTTACCTCTCTGCCTTTTTTCCTTCAGGTTTCAGTTTAAGTTACACCTACTTGGAGAGGCCTTCCCAAACCAATCTAAAGTAGATCTGTGTCCTTATTTTTCTTTTTTAATAGCACTCTTCATTTTGTTGTTTCTGTTTTGTATTCAACACAATTTATAGTTAGTTATGTTTGTTTTCTCAATGTTCTGCCCATCCCTGACTCTAAGCTGCAAGAGGGCAGTGACCATCCCTGTGGTTCTCCACAGAATCTCCGAGACCAGCACGACCGCTGGCATGTTGGAGATGCTCGCTTAGTATTTACCGAGTGGATGGTTTATTGGTGAAGGTTTGCTTGAGGAAGATATCTTCTGCGGAGGGTGGATGAGAAATCAGAGGGCTATCTGAGAAACACCAATGGCCAGATTCCAGTCCCGGGAATGGAAATGGAAGGGATGGTCAGATGAAATAGGATCAGCACTTCTCTGCATTCTACTTAATAAAGCCATGGTGATTATCTGTGTTGGAAGAAACTTTTTTTTTTCCAGAAGAATCTATAAATTGATTTTTAAAAAGCAGCTCTCATCCAGCCTTGGCTGGTGTAGCTCAGTGGATTGAGTGCAGGCCTGTGAACCAAGGGATCGCGGTTCGATTCCCAGTTAGGGCACATGCCTGGGTTGCAGGCCAGTTCACGTCGGGGACGCATGAGAGGCAACCACACACTGATATTTCTCTCTGTCTCTCCTTCCTTCCCCTCTAAAGATAAATAAATAAAAAATCTTAAAAAATATATATTTAAAAAAAAGCAGCTCTCATCCTTTTAATTTTTGTTATGAGTAATGAGAGATTATGATGAGAAAGATGTGAATATGTTAAAGCTAATATAGAATAAATGCTCAGTTAATTGTTGGGACTTCTCAGGTCAAAGTAGAGAAGAGGTGGTGGGGGAAGGGGGTACCTTCCAAATTCATTACAACTAAAACATCAAGTATGTTTTGAGGGATAATTTGGAGCAGTAGAGCTCTCTCTTTTTTTTTTCTTCCTCTTATCAATTCCAGAGAGAGGGGAAGAGAAGGAGAGAGGCAGAGAAGCATTGATTAGTTGCCTCTTGCACACACCCTAAGTGGGGACCAAACCTGCAGCTGAGGCTTGTGCCCTGACCGGAATTGAACCCCAAACCTCTTGGTTTGTAGGATGACAGCCAACCAACTGAGCCATGTCAGTCAGGCTGAGGGTAAAGCTCTGTTTTGTAGGTGGAACAGAGGAGTGGTCAGCACTTAGGCAGGAACAGTGGATTTGAACAGGA
This sequence comes from Anoura caudifer, assembly GCA_004027475.1. NCBI lineage: Eukaryota > Metazoa > Chordata > Mammalia > Chiroptera > Phyllostomidae > Anoura > Anoura caudifer. The sequence goes on along the minus strand of PVKU01009563.1, from coordinate 56,184 downwards.
GTTGCGTCACTGTGCTTACCCTACCTAATAGGCTGGTAACAAGGAACACAAAGACCTTCTTTTTCATTTTCCTGAGATGTCAGACTTCTAATATAGGAAGTAGGGGCCTGGCTGTCTGAGGCGAACCAGTGTTTCTCAACCCCTTTGTCATTGTCACCTCTCTAATTCCATAATTCCACCTACCCCCATGAAATCTATGTTTATCTGCTTATGTAGTATATGTACATAGGTCCTTTATGTATAAAAAGTGTAAAAAGTATTTTATCCTCAGTTTCAGGAATTAACAGTAAAAATTTCTTTTTAGAAACTGTATCTTGAGTCCTGGCTGGTGTGGCTCAGTGGATTGACTGCCAGCCTGTGGACCAAAAGATCACTGGTTGGATTCCCAGTCAGGGCACATGCTTGGGTTGTGGGCCAGGTACCCAGTAGGGGGCACACAAGAGGCAACCACACATTGATGAGTCTCTCCATCTCCTTCCTCCCTTTCTCTCTCTCTAAAAATAAATAAATAAAGTCTTAAAAAAAAGAAACCATATCTTGAATCATATTCAGGTTTTATAAAAAGCTATTTGGCACTAATAATTTTTTGGTAATTGTGCTTCTTTTTTTTAATTAGCTCCAGTGCACTTTTCCAGCACATCACTGCATTATTTGAATGCAGTGTGGCAGCTATTATCACCTTGCTTGTGAGTGATCCAGTCGGTGTTCTTTATATCCGTTCATGTCGAGTATTGATGCTTTCTGATTGGTACACAATGCTTTACAACCCAAGTCCAGACTATGTGACCACAGTGCACTGTACTCATGAAGCTGTCTACCCACTGTAAGTATTTATTTAAACTAAGGATCTTTTTTTGAAAAATGATAATTATAGATTTTATTTATTTCAACAGGTTGAGCATTGTAAAATGGCATCTAGGCACAGGGAAAAAATACACAGAAATGATTTTCTTAAGGGAACATCATCTGATAGGAGAAAATAGAAATATATCTTAGTATAATAGAAGTGAAAGTATTTTTGTATTGGTGTTGAAGTGTGTGTAGACACTTACAAAATAAGCCATACATGTTTCTTAAAAAGGGATTTGTAAGGAAAACCTTTTTGATATGCAGCAGAGAAGTAATATCTGACCCACAGAAAGGAGTATAGGCTTTGGAACGAAAAACAGGCCTGAGTTTGCATCCCAGGTCTGCCAGTTGTGTCAGCTTGAGCCTGTTCAGAGCCTCTTGTAGCTCAGTTCCCCGATTCGTACGGTGGGAATGATGATCCTTTACCAGGTGGGGATGGGGGTTAAATAAATCCGCACATCAGATGCAGTGCAGCGCCTTGCACAGGAAGCACTGAGTAGTAGCTGATAATGTTAGAATGTTTGGGCTAATGTTCTTTCTTTTTCGGTTTTTTTTTCCCAAATGCAATTTTAAATGTTTTATTTTAAAAGTATCAAATTCACAGCATTCTGTATAATACCATCCCAGACTACTTCATTTTTGGAATTTCTATAAATTGCTGGTGTTCATTTGTTGTGTTTTGAGGAAATTCTTAATAGTACTAAGTGTCAAAACACACATATACATATGTAAAAAGGTAGTTTTCAAAAAATGAGATCCAGGTATAAAGATGTGAAAATCTTTTATATCTGCCCAGCTTTAGCCCTGCAAATTATTTATTCCATGTATACATTCTCTCTCTCTCTCTCCATATATATGACTAAAATACATACATATATATATATATATATATATATATATAGACAGAGAGAGGGAGGACTGATAAAGCCCTTTGTTGATTTTTATAGAGCTGTACCCTCAGCTTCAATGAATGAAATAACTACATAGTATTCCAGCAAGAATGTACTATAAAATTTAACCAGTTTTCTGTTGCTGAATATTTATTTTCTTCCTGAGCTTTCTTTATTACATGATCCCAAAAGAACCCTATTCATAAAGTTTTTTTGTGTATCCCTGAATATTTCCCTTTGATAAATTTCTACAAGTAAAGTTGCTGGATGGAAGGATATAAACATTTTAGGATTTGGGATTCACATTTCCAGACTGCCTCCTAGAGAGGGACCAGCATGCACTTCTCACTAACATATGAGAGTCCTACTGGCCGGCCTTCCGCAAATATGAATATTCAATGAGTAGAATTAACATACTTTTTTTAAAAATGTATTTTATTGATTCTGCTATTTCAGTTGTCCCATTTCCCCCTTCACTCCCCTTTACACCCCCTCCCACCCACATTTCCCCCCCTTTAGTTCATGTCCATGGGTCATACATAAAAGTTCTTTGGCTTCTACATTTCCTATACTATTCTTACCCTCCTCCTGTCTATTTTCTACCTACAATTTATGCTACTTATTCTCTGTACCTTTTCCCCCCACTCTCCCTCCCACTCCCTTGTTGATAACCCTACATGTGATCTCCATTTCTGTGGTTCTGTTCCTGTTCTAGCTGTTTCCTTAGTTTGCTTTTGTTTTTGTTTTAGGTGTGGTTGTTAATACCTGTGAGTTTGCTATCTTTTTACTGTTCATATTTTTTTATCTTCTTTTTCTTAGATAAATCCATTTAACATTTCATATAATAAGGGCTTGGTGATGATGAACTCCTTTAACTTGACCTTATCTGGAAAGCACTTTATCTGCCCTTCCATTCTAAATTTGCTAGTTAGAGCAATCTTGGATGTAGGTCCTTGCCTTTCATGACTTGGAATACTTCTTTCCAGCCCCTTCTTGCCTGTAAGGTCTCTTTTGAGAAATTAGCTGACAGTTCCCATAAGGGAACTCCTTTGTAGGTAACCTTCTTCTTTTCTCTTGCTGCTTTTAAGATTCTCTCCTTATCTTTAAACTCAGCTAATGTAATTATGATGTGCCTTGGTGTGTGCTTCCTTGGGTCCAGCTTCTTTGGGACTCTGAGCTTCCTGGACTTCCTAGAAGTCTATTTCCTTTGCCAGATTGGGGAAGTTCTCCTTTATTATTTGTTCAAATAAGTTTTCAATTTGTTGCTTTTCCTCTTCTCCTTCTGGTACCCCTATAATTCGGATGTTGGGATGTTTAAAGATGTCTTGGAGGTTCCTAAGCCTCTCCTCATTTTTTTGAATTCTTGTTTCTTCATTCTTTTCTGGTTGGATGTTTCTTTCTTCCTTCTGGTCTACTCCATTGATTTGAGACCAGTTTCCTTCCCATCACTATTGGTTCCCTGTACATTTTCCTTTATTTCACTTATCATAGCCTTCATTTTTTCATCTAATTTGTGACCAAATTTAACCAATTCTGTGAGCATCCTGATTACCAGTGTTTTGAACTATGCATCTGATAGGTTGGCTATTTGTTCGTCGCTTAGTTGTATTTTTTCTGTAACTTTGATCTGTTCTTTTGTTTGGGCCATATTTTTTTTTGTCTTGACGCACCTATATACTTATGAGGGGCAGAGCCTTAGGTGTTCACCAGGTGGGGCAGCCCATGTCACTGGATTGTGATACTGTCTGTGTGGAGGGGTCCCAGAGGGAACAATGGCACTTGCTCCACTCTCTGCCGGATTTCAGTCACTTCCCCCACTACCCACAAGCAAATTGGGCCCTTCTGATGCTGATTCCCGGTAGGTGGGCTTGTGTGCATTCTAGGACCTTGTAGGTCTCCCCAAGGAACTCTTCTATGAGGCTGGGAGTTTCTTCCAATGCCGCCTCAACCCCCACAGGTGTTTTCAATCAGAGCTTTGAGGGTTTATTTCCTTGCACCAAAGCCCTGGGTTGCTCAGGTTGGCCAGCTACCGCCTTGCCTGGGTCCTGTCTGCCCTAGCTGCCTGTCTCCGCCCCTCCTCCCAGTCTAGATGGATGTTTCTTCTTTACCTCTTTGGTTGTCAGACTTCTGTACAGTTTGATTTTTCTGTCAGTTCTGGTTGTTTTTTGTTTTTAAATTGTTCTTTTGGTTGTGTGAGGAGGCAGTGTGTCTACCTACGCCTCCATCTTGGCTGGAAGTCTACTTTTTTAACCTTTTATAGGATCAATGATAAACTATTTTAGAACATATTTTTGATAATATAATTTCTTATTTTACAGCTACACCATTGTATTTATCTATTACGCCTTCTGCTTAGTATTGATGATGCTGCTCCGACCTCTTCTGGTAAAGAAGATTGCCTGTGGGTTAGGGAAGTCTGATCGATTTAAAAGTATTTATGCAGCACTTTACTTCTTTCCAATTTTAACCGTGCTTCAGGCAGTCGGCGGAGGCCTGTTATGTAAGTTTCTTGGGAAAATAACTTGTGTAGTTATTATTATATGTGACGAACAATATTTTTACCAAGTATAATTTTCACACTTTTTCTTTAAAATATATTTTTTTTATTCTGGAAGATAAACCATAGTATGTATTTTTGCTGAAATATAATAAGCCTTATTTTAAAAAATAATGGGTTTTTTGGAATGCAATAGAAATTCTCAAGAAATCAGTGGCAGCTAATCAAAACTGATTTCTATTTAGACAGTGCTTTGTATTTGAAGCTTATAACCTAAACAGGAAGGTTTTTAAGACTTAAGTATAAATTAGAAAACAAAAACTGGTTTTTGCAAATAATATATGGAAGTTATTCTTGGTAATGTATCCTTTTTATCATTGTTAGGTCTTAGATTTCTAAGTTTCTTTATGGAAGCCTTTTCAATACAGTAAAAGAAGCTTCAGTATATTCTTTATTTTATTATTATTATTTTTTATCCTTAGTGGTGAGGACATGCTTATTGATGTTCCAGAGAGTAGAAGGGAGGGAGAGAGTGAGGCAGAGAAACATCAATCAGTTGCCTCTTGTAGGCACCCTCCCCTGGGGACCAAACCCGCAACCAAGGTACATGCCCTGACCAGGGCTCGAACCTGCGATCCTTTGGTTTATTAGACAGTGTTCCAAACAACTGAGCCAAACCGGCCAGGGTGATTCTTTATTTTAATATAACCATTCATGCCTGTATCCAGCACCCAGTTAGACTAAACTGTCATGGAAAAGAAGAAAAAGAGAAAGTTGGCATTAAAGGGCTCACGTACTACTAAGAAAGCTGCAGTAGCTGAGAGGGCGCAGCATGACATTGACCATTGTTGGGGGGTGTTAGGTACCATCTTTGGTGTGGGGCCTGCCAGGGTACAGAGAGTAAGCCTTCTGGCCTAAAGGAACTGGGCAAGACTTGGCATCCGTAAGCAAGTCATGTAGCTTGGTAATGAATTTGGTTCAAGATTAGGGTGGTGCTTTGACAGGGTAAGGCCAAGGGAAATTGCAGACTAGTCAGGGCTGTGTTGCCTCATACTCTGGTTTACAGATGTATCATTTTCAGCTGGACTGCATGGTATTTGAAAATCTGTGGTTCCTTTTAGCTCCTGCCATTCTCTGTTTCCTTAGATTTGGTCCACACTTCAGCTATTAACCTGCCTGGCTGGCCTCTCTAGGCATCTGAGGTTGCTATTCTTGCTCTAGGGAATAGAGACGTACTCTAAAAAGAATTTTAGGCAGAAGAGAGACATGACTAGGTTTGCATTCTACAGAGAAAACTTGGGGGCAGTGTGGAAGATGGATGGCAGGGGAACAGAACCTGGGGGATCAGTTAAGAGATTATGAGCCAAGACTGTCTGACCTAAAGCAGAAAGACACTAGGAGTGAAAATCTCCTTTGAAGATAGAGTTAACTGAACTAGGTAACATTGAATCCAGGGGTTGAGGGAATGGGAGGAGAATACAATAAAGTAGCTTTCTGACTTGGTAAGTGGTGAATGGAAAAACGGAATACTAGAAGCAAATGGGTTGGTGAGAAGTGTAGTCAGTTTCGGCTATGCGTGGAGTGGACAACAGGGTACAGGTTATTTACACCTGTCTGGTGTCAGGGCTGGAATGATTTAAGAATTGTCAGCTTTCAGATCCCTGGGCCCTGGGCATGAGTCTCTCGCAGGACTGGCTGAAAAATTTTCCAGTTATGGGGACAACTGTACTGTTTGAATTTTTGTTTGTTTATCCAGAAAATGTGCTTAATTTTCAACAAAATGCCAATGTTTGTTTTCCAGATTACGCCTTCCCATACATTATACTAGTGTTGTCTTTGGTCACTCTCGCTGTGTACATGTCAGCCTCTGAAATAGAGGTAGGAAAAGTTTTTTCCTCTGTTAGAGGTTTTTTAATAGATTTCACAATTGAACAGGAGAATAATACATATGATATTGTGGTGGACACCGGTCAGCAGTGTCCGCGTCATTATGGATGAATTAAAACATACACACAGACTACCAAGTCCAGTGGAGGAAATAGGATGACAGCATGGCTTTTCTCTCAAGGGGAGGAAAAGCCTCGGCCTCCACAGGCCTTTATTCTAATATCTATTCACATTTCAAGATGGCTCTCCCTCACCACTCTGGTTACAACAAAAGGAGCCAATGCCCCTAATTGCATCACAGAAGGATATTAGCAAATGAATAGGCAGCCTGTTACACTGGCCTCTGCGAGGCTCAGCATGGATTTTAGGAAGTTATAGTAAGCATTTGCAGGGTGAGGGAGTTTTATCAAAGAGTGAACCTCAAAACAGCTTAGGTATATTGCAAATCTGATTACCCACGAGAGAACCTATCTGTGGGGCGTGGGTCCTGTGCATCTCCGAGTGGGAGCTGGGCCCACGCCACGCAGAAAGGTCTGCCACATGATATGATAGCACAATGGATTGTCTTAGTGATCCTTGGCTACTTGATGACACTAAGTAGCTTTGAGCTCATTGGTTATATTTATGAAAGGTTGTCTGTTTGCCTGGGAATTAGTGAAGTAGTCAGGCTCAGCTATCTAGCATGTTGGGGGAAAAATCCTTTTAATTATTTGCCCATAGAACGTACTTAATTATGAAATGTTGAAACTTACTAACATCATTCTGAGGGAAACATAAAAGTGCTTTATTGTACATAGCACTAATTTTATACTATTTATGATGGCGACACTGTCATCAGTAATTATATTATGCATTCTACGCCCTTCTATGTTGTGTCCCCAATTTTATTTTTTTGATTTTGGATGTTTATTTTTGTCCTCTAGTATCTATAATTTTTTAGTGATTTGGAAATAACATTAATAGTAACATTAGTTCTGATTCCGTTTCTGGTTTGAGATACCCAATTTCTGCCTCTCACTTTTTATTATTTCAGTGGAAGGTCAATGTTAGAAAGGCCCTTTATTTTGAGGCTAAATTCTAAAGGAATAAAAGTGTCAAATGCCTTAGTACTTCCTATTCCACCCCATACTCGATGACCTACTGTTAACACGCTGTCTTTAACTGCCTGCTGCACTGGGTAAGAGAATGTGCTTTCTCGTAATTCTTAACTTAAAAAAGTTCAACCCAGAGAAAGTAAGTCATAAACTATTTTGGAATGATTGCTGTTGATGCTTCTCTTTATGTTACATCAGTGAGAAAGTGAGCAGGAGTGACTTTTAGACAGAATAATACCACAGAGGAGCTAGACAGAGTATTTTGATGGTGATTATTCGCATGCTCCCATTTGTATACAGTCCTCATTTCTCCTGTGATCTTTAATCAGTAATGCAGTGTGTATAAGTAAAGAAGGTAAGCAAATTAGTTTTGGCACTTTTTTCAACTCTAGAGAAATACTTGAGGGGGAAATGATTATTTGAATAAAATGAAGTTTTTGCATTTTTGTTTGTTTTCCATAGCTACTGTGGGTAGTAGTTATGTTAGCTTGAAACCTATTTGTCTCTCTGCCCCTAGGAATCTCTCCTGTGTAAAATGTCTATGTACTTCAATGAGCACTCTACCAATCAGAAGTAGAGACCTGCACCAGGAAAAAAAAGTCTAGCTGTAGCTGAGTTCTTGAGCCCTTTAGTAAAAGAAAGTCATGTAATATTGCAAATTACACTTCAGAATGTTTATTAGCGCATGTAGCTATTACTTTTGTAATAATTTGGTCCTTCCAGTTTAGCCGTATTTAGAGCTATACTCGAGATTAAAAGGAAATCAGAGTAGTCACATGTCATCTCTGCTGCCTTCTAATCATGCAGGAATGCTGGAGGTGAAGGAATTTGGTGTGTGCACCTCCTGTCCCACCTATAGACTCAGCTGCAGTGGATCAGGGCAGGAAGAAGGCACATCATGGGGAGTTCCCCTTCTGGTTCATTCTTTCCAAGGAAGCCACAGAGCTTCCAGCGCCCAGCGGTGCTGTACCCTGCTTGGAGACATTCCTGGTGTTGCCTCTGCCTGCCCGTGGGGCCGCTGGAAGCCTCCTCCCCTCCTCTGTGAAGTGTAGTGGCTAGAGTGAGTGTTCTCTTAGGTCCCTTTTAGCTCCAGTGGTGAGTGATTCTGAGGTTATGATTTCTAAATACATTTAATTAAAATATAATAAATGATCTAGCTGATTCAGTCCGATAACATTTCTCTTTTCTTTCTTTTATAAAATTATATAGAACTGCTATGATCTCCTGGTCAGGAAGAAAAGACTCATCGTTCTCTTCAGCCACTGGTTACTTCATGCTTATGGAATAATCTCCATTTCCAGAGTGGACAAGCTCGAACAGGATTTACCCCTTTTGGCTTTGGTACCCACACCAGCCCTTTTTTACTTGTTCACTGCAAAATTCACTGAACCTTCACGGATACTCTCAGAAGGAGCTAATGGACACTGAGTATAAAATGCCAAAAAAAAACCAAGAAGTATTCTTAATAAAAAAGTACAGAAATAAAAAATCTGTATTAGTATTCTTTTCCCATACATGGGAATAAGACTGTCAGTATATCTTCGTGATTTTGGTTGTTTGTTTGGTTTTGCCTTTGACTTGAGACTTTATGGTTAGACGCGACAATACAGAGTACGCTGTCACACAGTGACACACAGCGGACGCACAACACTGTTCCGTGACACTCGGAGCCTTTAGGAAGCACCGGCGTTGCGACGGTTTGGTTACTGTGTAGAGTGACATCATGTTCTGTGTACCTGCCAGTATGCTGTTTCTGTTTTTAAGGAAAACTTAAAACAAGCGTAATCTGAAACCCTTAGTTTCACCCCAGTTGTGCATGCCTGTTGTGTTTCCGCTGGTTTTTCAAATGTAGTGACTTATAAAGACACACACGCCTGTGGGGTCTGGTAGTGAACGTGGAAATAAAGTGTGTTCTTACCTTTTTATTTTGACCAACACAGTATTTTGATCTACTACAAAAATAGACCACAGTTTATATAACAGGTTTTCTGTTTACAGGTAGCTTGCTCGAAGGTATCTTTGGGTTATTCCTGTTTGTGTAAAGAAAAACAATCATGAAAAACTTAACTACAAAAAGCCTCAAATGTTTGACATTTATATTTGCCACAATAATCGTAGAAATTCAGAATATTAGGTAGTGAGATGAATGTCTTTTTCCCAATGAATAAACATGTACTCACATACTCCTTCCCTCTTACAACTCATTTTTTTTTTTTTTTTTTTTTGCAGGACATCATTACTTTAAGAAAAGTTTTTTGTTCAGTTACGATTGTCCCCACTTTTCGCCCATTACTCTCACCTACCCACCCCCACCAGTTTTAATCCTCCCCCACCCCTCCCCCATGGTCTTTGTCCATGGGTCCTTTATACAGGTTCTTTGACTTGATCCTTCCCCTTCTTTGCCCCATTATGCCCCTCAACCCTTCCCTCTCCCTTCTGGTCACTGTTATTTATTTCCATGTCTCTGGTTCTATTTTGTTTGCTTGTTTTGTTGATTAGGTCCCACCTATAGATGAGACGGCTCATATCTTAAGGATGCATACACATGCCATATTTTTGGATTCTGAAGCACTGTTGTTTTCCTACATTGTGATATCTCTGAATCTGACAATTGATGGCTTCTTAGATTTAACAAAATACAGAACATATACAAGGTATAAACTGTTTTCCTGTGGTGGTTGTTGATAGGTATGCTGCTTGTCAATTTTTATGGTTTTAACCATGGAAGCAAAAATAAGATTTTTAGTGCTTAATCTAATAGTCTGACCATGTTTATTTTGTATTGTTTGGGAGGTTATTTACTGATTCTGCTATCAGTGGGGGTTACATAAGTTTGTTAAATTTCAAACTTTAAGACTTCTATTGACAGTTGCAAACTGTGAAAAAAGTACACTCACTTTTTCTGTAGTTTATGCCTTTTGAATTCAAGTAGTTGTATCCTTGAAATTATTTTGTTAATGTGTTTTTTGCAGTACTTCAGCGAACGGGAAACAGGCTTTTCTGATACGTCTTTCTTTGTTCTTTACTGTAGGAATAAAAATAAAATGTAAAACTTCCATATGTATCTCAAACAGGTTTGGGTGGTTATTAGTGTCCATTAAGTTCTAAGTCGCCCAAAGGATCCCTGAATTGGGTGTTGTACAGTTGGAAAGGGGAGGCCTGGTGGGTCATGTATCCGATTCCCAGGACTGTTTTTGCCCCACTACATTTGGGGCCACTTTAAGTCACGTCCTATTCTGGGAGAAAAATGTGTATGCAAAAGGAGAAATCGTGCAAGTAATTATGATTACAAGTCCTCGAATGCAAAGAATTTGGGGAATACTTAATATATATCTTTTTATCTGCATTTTTAAGAACAAGATGAACAATTCACAGCAACTGTGGTTGCTAATGCTATTAAATAACTTGTTAAAATATAGTTATTAAAAATATTCAAAAACTGCCCTTGCCCCAGCTCAACTTTGCTTTATAAAGTCAGAGACTTTATAGGCAAGAAGGGCTGGAAAGAAGTATTCCAAGTCATGAAAGGCAAGGACCTACATCCAAGATTGCTCTATCCAGAGAAGCTGTCACTTAGAATGGAAGGGAAGATAAAGTGCTTCTCAGATAAGGTCAAGTTCAAGGAGTTCATCATCATCAAGCTCTTATTATATGAAATGTTAAAGGGACTTATCTAAGAAAAAGAAGATAAAAAACATGTACAGTAAAATGACAGCAAACTCGCAATGATTAACAATCACACCTAAAACAAAAACAAAAATGAACTAAGTTAGCAACTAGAATAGGAACAGAACCACAGAAATGGAGATCACATGGAGGGTTAGCAACAGGGGAGTGGGAGGAGGAGAGAGGGGGAAAGGTACAGAGAATAAGTAGCATAGATGGTAGGTAGAAAATAGGGGGAGGGCAAGAATAGTGTGGGAAAAGTAGAAGCTAAAGAACTTATGAAACATGGACATAAACTAAAAGGGGGGAATGTGGGTGGGAGGGGGTGTGAAGGGTGGAGGGGAATGATGGGGGAGAAATGGGACAACTGTAATAGCATAATCAATAAAGTATATTTTAAAAAACAAACAAAAAAATTCTTTAATATTTTTTAAAAATCTGCACTCAGCTACTATTTGGTTTAGCTATACACTAAGAATGAACTTGTTTACCTTTTGTTTATGAGAAAGAATATTAAGGCAAAAAGGGAGGATCTTAGTTTCAGGATGAAGTCTGTCACTTCACATTCTGACAAGCTAATCCCTGACTTCTGCCACTTGGTACCCCCAGCAGATTCACATTCAGCCAAGCTGTTGCAGTTCTTGACTGGGTTATGCTGGCTGCTCTTTTGGGAAGACACCCCCGTGTATTCCCAACACCCAAAAAGACTTAGATGTTCTTCTTTACCTTCCCCCACAGCCACTCATTAGAAGTCCACTGGATTCTAATCACCTCTTGTCTTATTCAGTATGTGCACTTTGAAGTTCAGAGACTGGGTGTCATTCAACTTTAAGGGCAGCGTTTGCTCTAGTGTCAGACTGAAAGGTGCTCAATATATTAATGAAACTAGTGCAGTTGTTTTTGAAGAAGAAGGTTAGGACCTGCAGAGCCGCAGTAACATCGTGTGTCCAGAAGAGGGCAGGGCAGAGCTGCTGAGCCGAAAAATCAAGGGCTTCTCTAGAAGTCCCTTGAGAAGCCATTCAAGGAGAACCTTCAAAGCTAGATTACAGGTGGCTCAGAGATGGCTTAGTAATTCAAGGAGTCAAGGTGGACCTTTATTACCTCTGCAGGGTGATGGATTCCAGGGATCTGATGGGTGCCTAATAAAGGATTAATGTATTACTGTTGTTATCATTTATACTTTCCAACCAGGGAAACTGAGGAGTGGAGGTTAAATAACACGAGCAGAAAGCTGAGACTGGAGCCCACTTGGGGCCAGTGTTCCAGGAGCAGAAATAAGTAGAGTCAGGGGAGCAGAAATCTTCCTGCAGATCTCAGGGCCCACCTCCAGTTCTTCAGAGACCTCTCCAAATTCCTCAGCCAGGCCAAGGCTCCCGGTTAGGTTCTCCAGTTCTTAGGCCCCACCTTCAGCACCCCTGTGGCACTGACACTTCACGCACATTTGTGTAACACCTGATTCTCCCAGGTTACCGGGGTGGGTGGACTACGCACGCCTGAGGGGCAACTCTGCTATCAGGGCACCCGGTGGAGTGGTTGCTATGGAGACCGCTAAGGGCTGCTAAAGCCAAAAAGATCCTCTAGCGCTCTCAAGTTTGCCAGCCTCTGAACCTGGCTGTGATTTCCATTTGAGCAGAGAGACTAGATCTGTCTCCATTCACTATTGTAACCCCACCACCTAATATAGTATTTGTCACAGAAAAGACACTCAATAAATACTTGTCGAATGCAGTTTAGAGTTAATAGGGAAATATGGATGGAACCTAAAAATGGGACCAATGAGAGAAAGGCAGATATGCCCGCTAATGGGCCAGATCGCACAGGATTTTCTGCTCCCAGTCAGCCTGCTGCCAGCTCCCACAGGCCGACAGCCCCAACCGTGCACACCGGAAGCCTTCCCTTTAGGTTTCCTGACCAAGCTGTCCCACTCCCCTGCCTGCCTTTGCATCTCCGCCCAGTGCAAGGGGTGGTGACTCGGACTGCCTTGCCATTTCACGCCTAATGCCTCTGCTTGTTCTCATTTGGGTGGCCTTCCTCTTTCTACACTGCAGTTCTCCATTTTCCACAGGTTATCGAGAAGACAGTCCTCAAAATATGTGAAAAAGGGAATATGATAGCAGTTGTTCAGTGTCTTCTTCAGTGGCCTGTTCAGACTCTTCAATAGGTCTGTTTAAGTTTGTTCCAACACAAAGATTCCATCAGACTTCAGACAAAAATGGAAGATTCGCTCATGTGATAATAGTGCAATCGACACTTAGAGATGATTCAGCTCTTAAAATTCTGCCTCATCTGTGGTTGCTGGGGATGGCCTGGCCTTGCAAAGAAAATTCAAGCTGAAGCAAGGCCCACCAGGGGCCCGTTATGCATCTACAGGTAATAAGTGTCACCAGGCACTGGCAGAAACACCCAAACAGCTCTTCGGCTGACAAGAAGGAGAGTACCCACAAAAGTCTTCATTGGCTCTGAAAACATTATTTCTTCTGTCAGCAATACCCTCATATCATTGTTGTTTTTAACCAAATATTGACATGTTTTTAATTCTATTGCTTTTTCTCATCTTTTATTATATTTCATTTTACTTTCTCCAACCCATCTAATGGTGACACTCTTTAAAATTAAACCATAACAACCTCTAATAAACCCATACACTAGCTGAATGACATTTTTTTCATTTCACAACTCCTCTCCCCAGCACTCCATTTTCCTGCCTTCTCCCCAGCCTTCTCCGCCTCCACCATCCCAGGTGATGGAGGGGTTCCGCCCCTGGGACCCCTGTGCAAGGGCTCACCTCGGTTTCTCCCTGCAGCCCTACTCTGGACAGAGCTCTAACAGGACATGACAGTAGGAATGAAGGATGACGTTGCTTTTGCTCTGGAGAGACCTGGCTGGGGCGCGGGAGGCAACCAATCCTGTTGTATAGGGTGTATGAACATCTCAGAAGCCCCGGGGGGCAACACTGGATTTTCAGAGAAGGCAATAGTTGCAGCTTTCAATGCTAAACTTAACCCGGGAAGAAAAGGTAAAATGATGCTCAGTATCTCCTGTTTATGAAGACAAGGAATGTGTAAAAGAGTTTCAAAAGACTGCTTTGGAAAATATTTTTTAAAAGGGTTTTAAAAAATGAAAAGTTGAGATTCAGTCACTTAGAGAACGCACTTGGGCAGAGGGGAGATGCATCCAGCCCTGTCGTAGCAGCGCATTCGAGCTCACGCACGGGCGCCAGGGCACCCTGGGGTGTTCGTGACAAGACTGGGGGGGATCGCAGGGGATAGTTAAGTTCCTCAGTAGGCACTCTTATTTGCTGGGGTGGTTTGTGGGGGGGAGTTCTTTTTTGATGTCACCAGCTACAGGAAAAGAACAGGAAGTTCTTTCTTACCCAGAGTTCTTGAGACGCCACTTACCAGGAATGTCCACAGTGGCTAGATGACACAACTCCTTAAGATTCCCTTGTAACCAAACACTGATGCGCTCAACCTTTTCATCTCTTTCATGCAGTTTGTCTATTAAATATTTTATTTCTGGCAAGGTCTTGACACCATCGTGTACAAATCCCTTTAAGGAAAACATTTTTAGGTGCATAAATATAAATTGCAATAAAATAAATATTCTGTGCAGTGAATGTGTATACACAGCAAATTCATAAATTTCTATAACAGCTCAGAAAAATGGATTAGTAAATGAGATTTGATAAGTGGCTCACTGAACTCAAAATTATTTCTCAATGATTAATTTTTTACTGAGCTATATTGACACATAGTATCAATTGATTTCAAGTGTACAACATAATAATTTTATAGTTGTGTATGCTGTGAAATGATTACAATGATAAATCTAGTTAACATCACCACCACACAGTTACAGAATTTTTTCCTGTGATGAGGATGTTTGAGATCTGCTCCCAGGAACTTTCAGACACATGCACTGCGTTATGATGAACTATAGGCATCACGCTGCACTTGTGTCCCCAGGATTTGTGAAGTTCGCACCATTTGACCCAGTCACCCTTTTCACCTCTCACATCTCCACCCCCCACCCACCACCCCAACCACAAGTCTCTGTTTGCCTCTGTGAGTGAAGGCAAATCTTTAACTGCTCCCCCTCAGGGCAGCACAGCACTGAAGAGGAGATGTAGCATGACTTAAAGTTTAAGAGAAAGGACTTGGGAAATCAGGCTGGATCTGAGTTTAAATCCTGTAAGTTCATTAACTAGCTGGTTGGTCTTGGGCAAGTTACTTAAACTCTCTGAGTCTCAGTAGCTTCCTCTGAAAAGGCATTACAAACATTTCCCTTATCCAGAGTTTTGAGGGTTAAATAAGCAACATACTAAATGTTAAATCATTAGGAAGTGGCAGAGCCAGGATTGAAACTGCAGCGGCCCGCCTCTGAAGGGGGCGGTTTGGGCATGGGCTTGTTGCTTGGCTGGTGAAACTCTGAGGATGGATGGAGAATGGAACTGATGTCCTAAAACAACACGTTCAAATTGAGCTAACAAAACAAAACAAAACAAAACAAAGGCCTGCCCACTTTAATTGAAGTGGTACAGTGGGAAGACAGTTTCCCAAAGGACTGAGATTTCATAGCGACATTCAGCATAAGCGACACGTTTTAGGATCAGACCGTCACACTAGCTCTGTGACTCCCCAGTCACCCTGACCTCCGACTCAAGGGATGCCTGCGTGCACACACATGCACATGCTTGTTAGGTAGGTAAATACTCTTAGAAATATGATATGGAGATAACCCAGAGAAAACTCACCTTGACAGTGATCTGGAATTCAGCCCACAAATCCAAATATCGTGCTAAAATAAAGATTTTCAGAATGGTAAGTTTACTGAAACAATTTGAACATTTAATAAAAGTAATGCTATTTGTTTTTCAAACATTGTTTTTATGTAAAACTTTCTAGTTCCAAAACGGCAAAAGAACTAGATTGGACTTGTCCTCCCACTGCAAACAAGTGGAAAATGGGGCAGCATCACACACGTGGGTGAGGGGTCTCCCAATGACCGCAGGCCCAGGTGCTGAATTACCTGCAGACATCGAGTGGCCCCAGCTGAGGCCACGTGGAGCAGAGCTGGGCTGTCTCCGCCCAGCCCTGACCAAACTGGCAATTTGTGAGCAAAGCCCATGATTTGCAGTGTTTGTTATGCTGCAACAGATCACTGGTTCAAGATGTTTTACAAAAGATGAAATACAAGTGGCCAGAAGCACATGAAAAGATGCTCGACAACATTAGTCATCAGGAAAATGCAAATTAAAATCACAATGAAATATCATTGCATACCTATTAAAAATGGCTGAAATGTTAACAATTTTAAGTGTTAAGTGTGGGTGAGGATGTGGAATGTCCCGTAGCTGGTGGGATGAGAAATTTGTAGAACCACTTTGGCAAACTGTTTAGCAGTTCCTTATAAAGTTAAACATACACTAACCGTATAACCCAGCAATTCCACTTTTTCCTATCTACGCAAAAGAAATAAAAACAAATATTCGCAAAAGCACTTGTAAACTTACAGTAACCCCCAACTGGAAATAATCCAAATGCCCTTCAGCTGGCGAGCAGACAAACACAATATGGCATATCCATGTAGCAGGACACGGCTACAGAAAGGAGCAGACGAGGATCCATGCGACAGCACAGGTGGATCGTACAAGGAGCTGGCTGAGTGCAAGAGGCCAGGTCCGAAAGTGTGCATACTCTGTCATCCCATTTACATCCAGTCCTCAGTGACAGAAAGCAGAGCAGTGGTTTCCGAGGACTGGATGTAGGGTAGGACACTATTCCAAAGGGACACAAGGGACATTTTTCAGGGATGAAAGTGTTCTCTCTCTTGTTTGTGGTGGTAGTGGTTAGAGTGGAATGTACATTTATCAAAACTCATTGAACTTAAGATGGGTGCATTTTTTTGTATGTGAATTAGTAAAATTTGATTTAAAATTGACTTAAAACAAAAACTTTATTTTTTAAATGTAAAGATCACCGTGACACATTACTTACTGTGATGAGCTATCAGGTGCCAAGACTTGTCGCTTGAGATGTGCAAGAGGGCTTCTTCTCCCTGAGCGTACTGCTGTATCTTGTTCTTCAGGTGTGCAATGTACTGGAAATCAAAGGCATGGCATTGCTTTAAGCAGTTTAGTTACTGCAGATTAGTTGTCTATGCAGCCATCCAGCAAACCGCTACTGACTCCTCCTCTGAGCCACCAACTGCTCCAGGTACAAGGGTGACAGAGCCCTTGTCATGCTTGTATTCTAGTGTGGGAGACAAAGGCTCCTACTTTCTAGCAAGCATTTCAGTGCCCAAATAAACACAGCATCTGAATATAATTTTACACGAGAAGAAATTAAAACGTAGTCTGCATAAATGCATCACACGCACGCACACACACACAATGTCCCTGATACAAAGCGTGTATGTGGTGAATGTCATGGGGCAGCATGCTTCCCAACTGAAGGAGCTTCACAAAAGACCTCAGACTGGGTTTACTCTTCCGGCCAAGATGGAGGCATAGGTAGATACATTTTGCCTTCTCACACAACCAAAAGAAGGGCAACAACAAATTAAAAAACAAAACAAAACAAAACAAAAAAGCAGAACTGCCAGAAAATTGAACCATATGGAAGTCTGACAACCAAGGAGTTACATTCATCCAGACCGGTAGGAGGGGCAGAGATGGGCAGCTGGGGCAGGGAGGACTTCCGGCAAGGTGACAGCTGGCAGACCGAGCAGTCCCACATTCACGTGCACATAAACCAGGAGGAACAACAGGGGAGCAAGACAGGCAGAGCAACCCAGGGCTCCGGCACCAGGAAAAAAGCCTCAAACCTCTGATTGAAACCACCTGTGGGGGTTGAGGCGCCAGCAGGAGAAACTCCCAGCCTCACAGGAGAGTTTGTTGGATAGACCCATAGGGACCTAGAACGTACACAAGCCCACCTACCAGGAATCAGCACCAGAAGGGCCCGATTTGCTTTTGGGTAGAGGGGAAAGTGACTGAAAGCCAGCCAAGAGCTGAGCAAGCAGCATTGTTTCCTCTCAGAGCCCTCTCCCACATACAGCACCACAACCTAATGACATGGGTTGACCCGCCCTGGTGAACACATAAGGCCCTGCCCGTTAGTACATCACAGGTGCGCCAAGACAGAAATAAATATGGCCCAAGTAAAAAAAAAACAGATCAAAGCTCCACACAAAATACAACTCAGTGATGAAGAGATAGCCAACCTATCAGATGCAGAGTTCAAAACAGTGGTAATCAAGATGCTCACAGAAATGGTTGAGTATGTTACAAAATAGAGGAAGAAGTGAAAGCTATGCAAATTGAAATAAAGAAAAATGTATAGGGAACCAACAATGAAGGGAAGGAAACCGGGACTCAAATCAATGGTCTGGACCAGAGGGAAGACATAAACATTCAACTGGAACAGAATGAAGAAACAAGAATTCAAATAAATGAGGAGAGGCTTCGGCACCTCCGGGACAACTGGAATCAACATCTGAATCATAGGGGTGTCAGAAGAAGAGAAAGAGCAAGAAATTGAAAACTTATTTGAATAAATAATGCAGGAGAACTTCCCCAGTCTGGCAAAGGAAACAGACTTCCAGGAAGTCCAGGAAGCTCAGGGAGTTCTATAGAAGCTGGACCCAAGGAAGCACACACCAAGGCACATCAGAATTACATTAGCCGAGATTAAAGATAAGGAGAGAATCTTAAAAGCAGCAAGAGAAAAGGAAACATTTACAACAAAGGAGTTTCCATAAGACTATCAGCTGATTTCTCAAAAGAAACATTATAGGCAAGAAGAGGCTGGAAGGAGGTATTCCAAGTCATGAAAGGCAAGGACGTACATCCAAGATTGCTCTATCCAGCAAAGCTGTCATTTAGAATGGAAGGGCAGATAAAGTGCTTCCCAGATAAGGTCAAGTTAAAGGAGTTCATCATCACCAAGCCCTTATTATATGAAATGTTAAAGGGACTTATCTAAGAAAAAGAAGATAAAAAACATGTACAGTAAAATGACAGCAAACTCACAATGATTAACAATCACACCTAAAACAAAAACAAAAATGAACTAAGCTAGCAATTAGAATAGGAACAGAACCACAGAAATGGAGATCACATGGAGGGTTATTAGCGAGGAGGGAGAAGATGGAGAATGGGGGGAAAGGTACAGGGAGTAAGAAGCATAAATGGTAGGTAGAAAATAGACAGGGAGAGATTAAGAATAGTAGGGGAAATGGAGAAGCCAAAGAACTTATATGTATGACCCATGGACATGAACTAAGGTGCAGGAATGCTGGTGGGAGGGGGTTGCAGGGAAGAGAGGAATAAATGGGAGAAAAAAATGGGACACCTATAATAGCATAATCAATAAAGTATATATAGAAATTTAAAAAGTGGGTTTACAGAGTCAGAAGACCCTGAAGAATTGCTCGCTTTAGTCGAATGTTTCATGGGGTTGGGTGACAGTGGTAGAAGTGGTTTCGATACGAAAGTCACGGCTTTCTGCTCTGACCACACCAATACTTGGGAACTCTAAAGTGTCTGAGAACTTGGAAAGTGTGGGCTTTGGGATTTAATATCAGCACTTGTCCAATTTTAAGAGAGAAATAGCAGCTACTAGAAACTACTGATACAAATCTAAGAAATAGCTCCCGGTACCACAGAAGGGGGTGACGCAGAACTGTTTTTAAGCACATGGTACATGGTCTTCTGACTCAGCCTTGACCTTATGTCAGTCTTCCCATGGCTTGTTGGCAGATATTATAGTACACCAAAGTCAAGTCCAAGTCATCATTCTGGTCACTGTTTGTAGACTTACCTAGTTCAGCTGGCCTCGCAGAACCCTTAAATGTGTTATCACACTGACTTGTAATTATCTATATATATGCCATCTCCTCAGCCAGATGGTGAGCTTCCTCAGGGCTTGAGGGCAGGGTCCTGTTCATCTCTACATTCACTGCACCTGCCCCAGGGTTTGGGGCTTAGTGGGTGCTTAGGGCGTTTGAATGAAGGGGTGTAATCAGCCAAACAGAGTGGTGAGTGAGTAAGGTAAAGGCACAAGGTCATCCAGAGGATTAGTGGATTGGGCATCGTATCCAAAAGCAGAACTTTTAGAATGTCTCACATAGTTGTTCATTTGCTCACTCATTACCAAAACAGCAACAAAATTTCCATTATTTTAATAAATAATACACATCATCTTGATTGAAAGACTATGTGGTGGGATATTCCCGTGAGTAGATGGAACTCCTTGAGTTTGTTACAAGATCCAGAAGAACCGAGATGCACTGCGTGGGGGGGGGGGGGTTGTTGGGGGCGGTCCCTGGGCTCCATGGAGCACGTCTCCCTTTCCAAAGCAAGTCAGTAGTTTTCATGCCATTTTAATTCTACCAAAAACACATGCTGTTGTTTGGAAAACTGTTGCCATTGAAACAATTACCCAGAGAGGTAAAGGAATTTCCCCCTTAATTAGAGTCTTATTGCTGAGGACTGCTTGTACTTTTCCAAGTAAAAAAAATGTACAGCCTCAGTTTCCTCATCTATAAAAGGGACAGAATACGTTGTTCACTTAATAAGGTTACCATGATCAACAAATGGGACCGAATCCCTCTTACATGTGAGGAATTGCCCAAAACACTTGTTCCTGGCCTAGGGGTCATTCTGGCTTACTGGGGGAAGAAAGATGCAATCAATACCAACCAGACAGACAACCTAATTTTTAACATGGGCAAAAGAAAAAGCACTTCACAAAGAGGGTGTACAGGTGGCCAAAAACACATGAAAAGGTGCTTCATTAATCATCAGGGAAATGCAAATAAAAACCACGATGGGACAGCGTTCCACACCCTCCATAATGTTAAACTGAAAAAGACCAAGTTTCGGTGAGAATGTGGAACAGCTGGTGTCCTTGTGCACTACTGCTGGAGTGTCACTTACTGCAAGCCCCTTGCAAGACAGGTACAGTGCACAAAAATGGATGACAGGCATCCCCATGGCTCCGCGACTCAGCTGGAGCGTACACCCAACAGAAATGTGTACCTACGCTCACCAAAGAACATGCGCTAGAATGTTCGCAGCAACACTGTTTGTGATGGCCCGCATTAGAAATTCTCTAACCCCCTCCAACAGTACAGTACATAAATAAAGCGCAGTGGAATCGTGCGATGGAATACTACATAGAATTAAGAATGAACAAGCCTTAACTGCGCTCAGCAGTAAGGAGGAACCTCGTAAACATAGTGTTGAGCAAGAGAGTGCGCACTGTGTCATTCCATACACACCGTGTTTGAAAAGAGACAAGCCAGTCCACGGAGCTCGAAGTCAGCACAGTGCTGCTCTCGTGGGGAGGTTGTGACAGGAAGGGGTGGAGAGGAGAGCTGGGTACCATAAATGCTTTGCTTCTTGATCTGGGTGCCAGTTACCCAGGTGTGTTCATTAAACTGTACACAAAGCTTTCATTTACAATGGAAGGGCAGATAAAGTGCTTCTCAGATAAGGTCAAGTTAAAGGAGTTCATCATCACCAAGCCCTTATATGAAATGTTAAAGGGACTTATGTAAGAAAAAGAAGATAAAAATATGACAGTAAAAAGACAGCAAACTCACAGATATTAACAACCACACCTAAAACAAAAACAAAAATGAACTAAGTTAGCAACTAGAATAGGAACAAAACCACAGAAATGGAGGGTTAGCAACAGGGGAGTGGGAGGAGGAGAGAGGGAGAAAAGGTACAGAGAATAAGTAGCATAGACGGTGGGTACAAAATAGATGGGGGAGGGCAAGAATAGTGTGGGAAATGTAGAAGCTAAAGAACTTATGACACATGGACATGAAAACTAAAGGTGGGGAATGTGGGTGGGAGGGGGTGTGCAGGGTGGAGGGGAATGATGGGGGAGAAATGGGACAACTGTAATAGCATAATCAATAAAGTATATTAAAAAGAAAAAAAAAAGAACTTTTTTTTTTGGTGGAAATGTCAAGCTGATTTTTTTTTCATTTTTTTATTTTTTATTTTTTATTTTATTTTAATTGTTGTTCAAGTACAGTTTTCTGCCTTTTACTCCCAGCCCAGCCCACCCCTTCAGCCCTCCCCACCTCCCTGCCATTTCTACCCCCCATTGCTTTTGTCCATGTGTCCTTTATACTTGTTCCTGTAAACCCTTCCCCTTTCCCCCTGAAATTCCCTCCCCTCTCCCCTTTGGTCACTGTCAGCCTGTTTCAGTGTCTTTGGTTATATTTTGTTTGTTTGTTTGTTTGTTTTGTTGTTTAGGTTCGTGTTAAAGGTGAGATCATATGGTATTTGTCTTTCACTGCTGGCTTATTTCGCTTAGCATAATGCTTTCCAGTTCCATCCATGCTGTCGCCAGAATAGCTGCTGCAATTTTGAGAAAGAACAGCAAAGTGGGAGGGATCACAATACCTGATACCAAACTGTATTACAAGGCCACTGTGATCAAAACAGCCTGGTACTGGCATAAAAACAGCCACATAGACCAACAGAACAGAACAGAGAGCCCAGAAATAAACCCAAGTCTCTATGGTCAATTAATATTCAACAAATGGGGTAGCAACATAAAATGGAGTAAAAATAGCCTCTTCAACAAATGGTGTTGGGAGAACTGGACAGCTACATGCAAAAAAATGAAACTCGAGCACCAACTTACACCATACACAAAAATAAATTCAAGGTGGATAAAAGATTTAAATATAAGCCATGACACCATTAAAGTCCTAGAGGAGAACATAGGCAGGAAAATCTCAGATATTTCATGCAGCAACATTTTTACTGATATGTCCCCTAAAGCAAGGGACATAAAGGAAAGAATAAACAAAT
>PVKU01009563.1:0-33362 GCA_004027475.1 Anoura caudifer | reverse complement strand
GCTTCTGCATGTCTAAAGAAAATAGTATTGAAATAAAAAGAGAACCAACTGTATGGGAAAACATATTTGCCAATGATACCTCAGACAACGGTTTAATCTCCAAAATATATAAAGAACTCACATGACTCCACTCTAAGACAAGCAACCCAATTAAAAAATGGGCAAAGGACTTGAACAGACACTTCTCCAAGGAGGACATACAGAGGATGCAGAGACACATGAAAAGATGCTCAATATCACTAGCCATCAAAGAGATGCAAATTAAAACCACAATGAGATACCACTTCACACCAGTCAGAATGGCCATCATAAACAAAGAACTATTTTATTTATAATCTCTTAGGCCTAGTTATATTCAGATTGTTTAGCTCATTTAACAGAAAAATAAAGCTAGGGTAGAAAATTCAATTGATTATAGAAAATAGTACAATTAGCTACTGATAAAACTCAGGTTTTCTGACCCGAGATTGGTAATTATTCCATGTATCAGTACAACACTATGTACCAGTACCAAACAATACTAAGTAATGCCTGATATTTTTATACTACTTTATAGTTTATGAAAGTAATTTCATATATTTTATCTTTTGAAAAATTTGCATAAAACCTGCATAATATAGTTCAAATATATTAATCATTGAATCTAATTTTACAAGTGACCAAAAAAAAATGGGCCAAAACAGGTTTAGTCACAAATGCCACAAAGTTAAGTGCTCAAGCTAGAATTATTTCTTCCTATTTTATTTCACTGCCATCAATTTGATGTCTAAAATGCTTACTGGATATGCACATAGTAAGTACCTTCATGTCCTAAAATTACAAGATTTAACTAGCTGTAGATGCTCCTCCCCACCTCTGAAGCTAGGTTACAGAACAAAAGGCCCTGCAGAGTCAAAAGAAAGAACTTGCCTGTTTTTTAGGCACAGCTCTTTCCCCTTGATGAATTTTAAATTTAAAGTAAAATTGAGATTAATATTTTTATTTTTTGATATTTTAATTGTGCTTTGTGTTTGTTTTAGTTGTCTCTAAGAAAGTTCTATTTTCCTACTATAATATCATAAAGAAAGAGCTGTCATTGCATAACAGCCTCCTCTGCCTCTTGCTAATTTTAGGATCTTGGACAACTTACCCACCTTGCCTCACCTGCAAAATATGTGTGTGGATATCTCAAAGATTTTAAATAAGAAGCTAATTGGTTGACATGAATAGAAGACATGAACAATGTTATTCATGTCTTCTAAATACTCAGTAATTTTAATTTATGTATGAGGTACTGAAGGGGGACACTGAAATATCTAGTATATATAAATCACTTACTATTTTAGAATATAATTCATCAAAATTAAAAAAGAAGCATATGAGAAGAAATATGTAAGCACTGAATAAGTGTATTAAACATGTGATAATAGGGGCAAAGGGAAAGAATGCACAGCAAATAGATATTGGAATATATAGAGTATGTGTCTGCTCTTTTTTTATCTTTTCTTGTTTCTTTTTTTTTTTTTTTTGACATCTCTAAACTTACCACTTCAAAGTGACCTCCAGCTAAAACTGGAATTCTCATTGCTCTCATTTAGATTTGGAAATCAGGGAGTCAATGGAAGTCTCAAGTAGTGTAAAAATCCTTGTGTTGCAAAAATGCATAAATGAATATATAAGCTAGAAACTGTATTAACCCTTCCTCAGACAATTCACAAAATGGCTGTCAAAGCAAATCCATTTATAAATGGCTATAATTTCTCAAAAGTTAACAGGATTGTTATTGTCCATTAACTTGGGCCAATAGTTTTTAAATGTCCTTGAATAAAATAGAATGAATTTAAATAGCAGCTAAAATGCTAAAAAAAAAAAATGTTAACTGGAAATTTTTAAAAAGTTAATCATAGTCAATGGAGTATTTAAAAAACTCATTTGTTCTATTCAATTAGAGTAACAGAATTTTGCTCTGTTCCATTATTTAAATATTAGAGAGATACGCTTTCAAATGTTCAGAACAAAGAGTGGTATAATATATTACATGTTATTATAAAGGTTCCAAAAATGTTGGTGAATGAATGAAAAACATGAATAAATGACCATGTGGTAAGTAATCCTAATGACCCCACCTTCTCACTAGTTGTCTTCACCCTTTAAATAGTGACTGTGCCTTTCATGAGGTCTGTGTAAAAATTTTAGAATGTTGTTTAAAGCTGTAAGGAAAGTTGATTTTGACATTTTATTTTGGGAAACAATATATTTGGCTATAAAAAGTAATGAAGAGTTAAGTAAAGGACATATCCCATTTGAAATGTTAATATGTAGTAGGCTGAAGAGAGAAAATGCAAATCATTTCAACGAGTAGAAAGCACATGACAAGTTCAGAGGTTCTCAGTACTGGTTTGGTAAATCCCATCATGTTCTCTTCCAAGGGCTATTTGAATTTTCCTGAAGTTCTTTCATACTAAGAGAACTGTAGTTTATTTTCAATTAGCACCTGTCCATAAACCATATAAAGTATTTCATGGGCTGGAGATCATGGTCACAGAATGGAAATGACAGAAATGGAAACTGCTTCTGTAAATGAATTTACAGAATGAGTATCCTGTTATATAGCTAACATTCCTACACTCTTTTTTATGCATATGGCATGTCTTTAAAAAATATATTAAAATTCAAACTATGAAGAACTTCTTCATTATACTTTTCCTAGGTTGTCATTAATAATAAATGAGTGGGTTGTCTGAATAATGAGATGCTTTCTAGTCAGATTCCTAATTGAATTATGATAAAACTCTCATCTAAAAGAGATATAATATCAAAACTGCTGAATAACAGAAGGCAAAACCTGGTCCAGGAAAGCGCACGATGCGATCGATCTTGGCCATTAGTGGCTTCGCGATTGCCCTTCAGATACAAGCCGTTGCGGATTGATCTAAGGGCACTCACTCCATCATCCTCAGCAATGCGCTTACATCAATTTAGCTTGAGTCCGTAAAGAAAAAGATCTTTATTAAGGAAGTATATTTAAGGCTGTTTTATTTCATTCTCTGCTTTTCTAAAGATATGACAGATAGCTATCTTGAAAGTTTTCCAATAATGAAAAAAATGATTTACAAATGGGTTTCTACTCATAGATAAAAGCCAAGGCCTTGAGTGTTAAGAAAGCTGACTTCCTTTACACTCTAGACAGTAATCAATAAGGCTGAGAAATATCATAAATGACAAAAATCCATTAAGATTCAGTTCTGTGGCAAAACTCAAATTAGGAATATGGTCTTCCCACCTATTAGTTATTATGGCTTATAATATATAGCTATGGGAGAGAAAGGCATGAGAGAGGAAATAAAGAAGTAAATGAGATTTAAGAAATCTACAAAGGGATAAACTTTGTTCATATTGGCACATGAGACTATCAGGAAGGAAATAAATCAAAAGTCAAAGTATTTGAGGGAATTTTATTAATACGGAAACCATGAACTATGAAAAAGACTTTAACTGAACTTTTAAAAAAGCTTTTCATTGTTGGAGCCTTAAAAAAAAACTCTTTACAGCCACTAACGCGCTCCAGACAGCACGAGTGGGACAAGATGGGAAAGGGCCTGTCCACTTCAGATCTTGGCACTATCTGTATATCAGATACTGACAGGAGGGGTGGACGGGCCCTTTCTTCGTAAGTTACAGTGATTCGGACACAAAGAAATACCTCCAGATCTGAGAGAGAAAGCTGCATGCTCATTGGAAGACGCTGGCCCTCGATCCCGGTGCACCAACTAGACAGGAATTGGGGAGAGAGTCTTTTGGGAGAAGGTATGTTTGATGACTGGGGAGAAGATAAACTAGTCCAAAAAGGTAGGCTGAGGATAAGATTAGACAGTTGATCACAAATAATTTCCATTCCCTCCTGGCAGAGCACTAGACCCCGCTTTCAGTCTGCTTTTCAGGGGAATGCCCCTGGAATGAGTTCCGTTCCCTGCAATGTGGGCTGCAGTGATGTTTGCCATTCCCACGTCCCATCTGCACAAGCTTCTGCATGTCCCCCAGGCTCTCTTTTCCTCACCTATCAGTGGGTGTTAATGACCAGGGTGACCTTGAAAGCAAAGTGTAAGAGATGCCAAAGATTGCAAATCAGTTTGTGTTCCTAAAGGATGGCCTGCAACAGAGCTTTCCTCACTCCTCCCTGATCACTCATTGGACTTTTTACGAATGGGAAACTCCATTTTCTACCCAAAACTGGGATGGTGTGTGTGGTGGTGGGAAAGGGTACTTACTGGCAGCTATTTTCACCAGAATAATACAAAACAAGTCAGTTTTGTTACTATACGTCTCAAATACTTTATCTCCATGACTTCTATTTTTTCAGTGTGTGTACACACACACACACACACACACACACACACACGATGTCTTTTGATTAGCAGTACTTCTTAATAGTTAAAAATTGTGAATCTTTTCCCAGATAGCTCATTCTTTCTGTGGCCTATTTAAGAAACAGTTTCTTTACACAAAGTCATGATGATATTCTCCTATATTGTTATTTAGAAGACTTTCACATACACTTCCCTCATCCACATGGAATTTATTTTTGTATATGATGTTAGGTAAAGGGTAAAGAATACATATTTTCCACTTGGATAAAGAATTAAACCTGTTCCATTTATTTTAAAGTCCATCCTTTTCCTACATTGATATTTATTTTAACTGAGTAAACATTAATGAGTTCACTGAAATTAGCTGTACTCACCTGGATCTCGTTAAAATTGTAATGTGTGTCCTATGATAGATATAACTTTTTATTAAATCAATAACCCCAATTAATTAATTTTGTCATTCCATGTAAATATGATTTTGCTTTGATAACATTAATTTTTATTCTATGAGCCTGACAGAAGTTATCTTAGAATATGTGAATTAGAAAGTGAGCCAGCCCAGGACTCAAGGCCTATTGCTGATAATTCATATAATGTTAATAGCGTTTATAATTTTAATTTTCTTTTTTAAGATATTTTTAAAATTTCACCTACTGATTATATTACCTTATCCCTTCAGACACTCTTCTTAATTTATGAGATGTCTAATAGTGTTTTTAGAAATATTAAAGATGGGCTTCAGCGGAATCTGTTTGCAGTGAGATTAAAGCAATCAATTGGAAAAGCATTCCTGAACATACTAAACAAATTCTACTAAAAATAATTAATAATTTATTTTAATGTTAACATAATAAAATATGAATATGTACCTAATTTTTGTCAACTTCACTGTTATTACTTATTTGGCAACACAAATATATCCAAATGCTGATATCCACCATAAAGTTGGGTTCACCATTCTGACATATTAATCTCATTTAAAGTATTCTCTTTTTTTTTAGCTACTGGGGAAACAATATACAAACAGAAATGAGTCATTGGTGCACATTGCCACTGGTAGTGTTTCAGGTTTATTACTGCCAATGAAGTAATCAGCTCATGATTCTGGTCATTACATGGAAATAAAGACATCCAGCTGTTAACTACATGTTTGTCTGTGTAAAGGGAGGAGGGGATAGGGATGGAAGGGGAATATTGTCATGAAACTGGAGACAGCAATATTATTTATTAGGAGAAATATAATGAAAATCTATCTCTAAAGTACAAAAGTACTGTTTACACAATGGAATACTCTGCAACTGAAAGAAAGAAGGGGTGCCTACCCTTCGCAACAGCATGGATGGAACTGGAGAACGTTATGCTAAGCGAAATAAACAAGGTGGCCAAAGACAAATACCATATGATCTCACCTATAAGTGGAATCTAATCAACATAACAAACCAACGAGTAGAATAGAACCAGAGGCATGGAAACAAGGAACAAACTGACAGGGACCATAGGGAAGGGGGACAAGGAAGGAGAGAAGAGGAAGGGCCCGGTTAAAGAACACGTATAAATGACCCATGGACATGGAGAATAAGGTGGGGATTGACCATGGGAGTAGGGAGTGGGGGCATGCATGGAGCAGGGTAGAGCAATGGGGGGAAATTGGGACAACTGTAATAGAACAAAAATTAAAAAATTAAGTGCTTTATTACACTTTCATCTTTTCTGATATCCTGAAATGACCCTTAAACCCACATCAGAGACTATCAAATTCTAGAAGCAACAATCTGGTTCTTTGATGCTCTCACCTGACTCCACTAAAGTGTGTAATACATTAGAAAAGATAATTCATGTCTTAACCAAGGTCACCCCATAAATTTAATTTAAAAAAAGAATTAACCACTTAAAAAACAAACACCTGAGTTAACTTGGAAGCCTTTGGTCTCCAGGTCCTGCAGAATGTTTAACCATTTTCAAACCTGGGACCAGGATGAGTTACACTTAAAAAAAGAAAAGAAAAGAAAGAAAAAATCATTCATGTCTAAAACATGAAGTGTTTACCTCCAAGAATGACTGAGAGCCGTGCTAAGGAAGAATATGCTATGGCAGATTTTCAACGCTTTTCACATCAGTGCACATATAAAATAACTACTAAAATTCTGCAGCACACCAAAAAATATATTTTTTGCCAATCTGACAAAAAATACATATAATTGTGATTCATTCATACTGCATGGCTATTGTTGTGTTAGCTGTTGTTGTTTTTTTATTTGACAATCTAAGGGAAATGAGGCCAGTACCCCTGATTAAATAGTCAGGTATTGTATGTTTTAAAAATTCTTGTGGCAGCCCTGGCTGGTGTGTCTCAGTGGACTGAGTGCCCACTTGCAAAGCACGGGGATGACGGTTCAGTTCCCAGTCAGGGCACATGCCTAGGTTGCGGGGCAGGTTCCCAGTAGGGGGTGCACAAGAGGCAACCACACATGATGTTTATCTCCCTCTCTTCCTCCCTTCCCCTCTGAAAATAAATAAAATCTTTTTTTAAAAAATTCTTGTGGCACACCAGTGGAAAATGAAATGTGAGACAAGAGCATTTCCATGTAAAACCACCTCCCCCCAAACAAAATGTTTATGGAATTTCTACAAATAGAAACATCTATAGCTCATTGTTTACCATAGCACGTCCCTTCTCGGCATGGCTCCACAGACCTACAGCTATTAGGTGTTTAATATAGATCTAATAAATGACTAAACATTCTCCTGTCATACATGGTGTTTTGTTCACAGTTCTATGTATTAATTCTATAATTAAGAATGGAAGTTGTCTAAAAGAAGTCTATTCAAATTTCCAGATTTAAATTCTCTGGCTATCAGGGTGGGAATACAATTATTTTAAAATGTTGACAATTTAGCTCATGGTGGCAGATTTAAAAGGGACCATGAATCTAAAATTAAAATCAACTTCACAGCAAGAGACATTCGTGTGTGAATTTGTACATCTCATTGCTTGGTGTTACTAGTCTTTGGCTATTCTACCAATTCCCAGCAAGAAGAGAAAGAAAGGTAAATATTTGTAATTTCATTGTATGTCTCAGAGACTCATTCTATTGTTTTTATCATACGTGATAGTGTTCCTCAAACTTTAAACCACATAAAAATTCCTAAAGTGTTTGTTAAGAAGCAAATTTTAAGAATTTACCCACAGAGATTCTGATTTGGCCCGTCTTAGATGATGCCTGGGAATATGCATTTTAAATTAACCTGAAGATTTGGTTGCAGGTGGTTGACACCAGCTCAGAGGTTTTTGTTCCTGAAATATTTTGTTAAATACCTAAATAATATTATTTCACATATAATTGAACTGGCTGTACCACTCACCTGGGTATGTCAGAATATAAATATATACAAATACATATACACACATATATCTATAATCCTCAGTGCACTCGGGCTGTGATTTCAACAGAGCAACAATACAATGTTAGTCTCTTTGTTAACATTCTCCTGCTAGGGAGCTTCCTGTGAAGACTTGAGCGCGAGTCACAGGACTCGAAGAAGTCTGAGGAACGTGAGAGGGTGTCCTGGAGCCGTGGTGAGTGGTTATTCTTTGTGAGGCTCAGGCGGCTGGCTGCCACTTTATCAGTGTGGGGGTGGGGGAATGAACATGGAACAAAAACTATGCTTTCTAGACATTATTACAGTGTCATTTTGTACAGTTATTGATAGTACTTTACCTGATGTAAAGTAAGTAATAACATCCCCACCTTGGTTGCTGAGATGAAAATGAGAAAATGTGTGAGTCATTTCAATAAATGTAGTAAATCAAATAGGAAATTTACAAAAGATAGTGAAGGTAAAAACGTTTTTACTTGTGACACTGATACTTTTGAAAGAAGATAGCTTCTCTGATTAATAATTGCAAATTTAAAGACTAAACGTGTTTGAAAATCTAACAAAGCAGCAGGTGCTGAAAATGTTCAAGACTATATTTTCTGATCAACCATTGATATTTAATATATAGGAACAATTACCTATTACATTTTTTTAATTTAAGAGAAGTTCTTACTTTAGGAAAAATCTCTTTATTTTTCCCTCTTTGGGAATTTTCATTAATCTATAATTTACCCATTGTTACTTTTCCTATTTGAAAAAATAATAGAGTACATAAATTGCATCAACCTAAGAGCAATATCACAATATGTTAAAATACAGCCAAATACAGAATTCATAGATAATGTCTTAATTTTTTACTTAATTCTTTAACCCAAACCATTGGTCCTAGAGGGTTTTTGGGTTTTTTTTTTTTTTAGGTCTTGATCAACTTTAAATAATTTTTACAAGCACAATACCACACCAGTCAATGCATAACTCAGGGCGCAGTGAAGCCTCTGGTATAGTAAGTGCCAGACCATTCTATGGCACCTACAGAGGAGCTGGGCAGGATTCATTAGTCAGGGTAGAATATTTCTCAGAAGGGGAGGTGTCTCGGAGTGAAGCAATAAAGAAAATGCCAACTGCCTGGCACCATAAAGCAGGGTCACTTCATACTTCGTGTTTCCTAGAGTTGTGGCTTCTAGAACAGGCCTTCCTGACAAATCACTTGCATATTCCTTTTTATTCCCCACACTGGTATTTGGAGCAACATTCAAAATAAAAATAAAATTTTGAAAAAATATTCTAGCAAATGTTAAGAAGAGCTGCTTTTCAGAAAGGGCTGTCTGTGACTTCTTCAGCTACAAAAACAAAAGCTTTAGCAAGATTTTACGAGGTGATAAGTTGACTGCAGGACACCCTTTCTGCTTATAGAAGTCAAAAAAAAAAAAAAACAATATCGAGAGAGATTTTCAAAATGTAAGCAAAAACTCAAAATATGATTAATAATTGACATCTCTCCTTGGCTGGTGTGACTCAGTGGATTGTGTGCCAGCCCACAAACCAAAGAGTTACCAGCTCGATTCTCAGTCTAGGGCATGTGCCCAAGTTGCAAGCCAGGTCCACAGTAGGGGGCATATGAGAGGCAACCACGCATTGATGTTTCTCTCCCTGTCATTGTACCTCCCTTCCCCTCTCTAAAAATAAATAAATAAAATCTTTATAAAAATAATTGGCATCTTTTAAATATTTTTGCTTTTTTCTCCTATAACAATAACTATATACTATCCATGAATTATGTAGTTAAATTTTAACATTCTGAATTCTTAGGTAAAACTTCTATTGAATTCTGCTTCTAGTATAACTTGTATGCACATTATTCTCAACTGAACATACCTTGCCAGAAAGATCAAGTTTGGACTGGTGAATCAAAACTCCTGGAGAGAGATTGTGTAGATGTTCCCATCAGTGTTACTTGCCCTGGAGTCATCCTAGCCCTGGGACCAGCAACGTGAGTGAATGAGCCTTCTGATGATTTAATTCTCCAGCTGCCAATGAATCCCCACCTTGAAGTCATCCACATGGAGAGCCCACTCATTGTGGAGCAGAAACAGGGAGTGCTTAGTTTGCTCTGTTTGATTCTCGCTGCCTCAGAATCCCTGAGCCTGTGTCTATCTTAGGTGCTAATTTGGGGTTATTTTGTTATGCAACAAGAGTAACTGCAACAGAATATTTCAGCAACCTAATATTCTTCTAATGAATGTAATACAAATGTACTACTAAAGTTATTAATAGAACATGAATGTCTTCCACATCAGCAAGGAACTGGGTTAGAAATAAGTGATAACTTACCGCCTGGGTTATGAATTGTTAAAACAAATTAGGAAAAAGTGATTCTAAAATAATCAAACAAGACAAATTTAAAGAACCAGATTTAAGTGCCCTCTCTGGATAGAGTCAAGGAATATCATAGTAGTGAGAAAATAACTTAGGCTAATTCTAGAAATCTCTCCCAAGCCTGTGCTCCTCTGACATTACAGGGGCTGTGTAAATGATACGTGATATTACCCAGTAATCAAATATAACTCCAAGCCTCATTTCATGCATGAAGACCAGAAGAAGTACAACAATAGAGTCGAAATTGCCATTCACGCTGTGTCTCAGGTGTCTCAGCAACTGGGCCTGATGGGTACTGCATGGAAGGGATTTCCACAGGTAAATATTCTCCTGTAGAGAGGGATTGGCTACAGTTCAGACATTTCAATAAGTCAGAACCGTATAAACATTCCACACGTCACATGGGAATTGCCAGCTCAATTTGATTTTGAAAACTGGTAAAACTGCTGTTGCTGATCCACAGCATAGAAGAAAAATGTTTTAGGTGGTGTGTATTTATTATTTTATTCAGTAACTATCCTTGTTGCTATTTCCTTCCAGTATATAGCATATCTAAAATTGTTTATTTTGTTAAGCCTTTACATTATTTCTATTTTCATATTATAAAGCATGTTGCAAAAATTATCTGAATTATTTACTTAGTATAATTATTAGGAGAGGAAATCTGGGTCAAATCTTAAAGCCTACTCTTTTACTCCACCAATTTAAATATTAGTTCTGAGATGCTTATAATTAAATTCCAATTATAGTGGGGGAGAGTGTCCAAAAACTAAAAAAAAAAAAAAAAATAGAAACAGACAGATTTCTTTCCACTCTATATAAGTCAATTACTATTTCTTATGGTAGGTCCTAAGAGATTTGGGGTTTGTGACTGTTCTATGAAATATAAACCCAAAGTTCCTACAGCCCAGCTCCAAATACTATGTATGATTCTTCTTCCTCTGCTCTGATGAACAATTCTGTAGTCCAGAAAAACACACAATGCGCATTTCTGTATGTCAAATCACAGGCCACAGTCAAATCTGTAAGACTCTTCAATTCTATATATCTAGGTGCTTGAAGCTTTAACTGACTAGGACTTTTGTGATTTTTAACTAACATGAAAGAGAAGAATTTGCATTCATTATATATTGGTGAGTAACTAGACCTAAAATAGGAGTTCATTTCTCCATTTAAATGCAGTGATTAGTGTAAAGATAAATGATACTTATTAACCAAGATTATCTATGTTAGAAAATAAAATATATTGAATAATAATGAGGAAGAGGATGGAAATATTAACAATATCAATAGCAGCAACACGGGTCCCCTGATAAGAGAGGAATACCCTCACAATCCTACCTTTGGGCAATACTGAGGGGCAAAGAGGGCAGGAGGGGTGCCCACAGAGCAGAAAATACAGCATTTAAGACACATTACGTAACAAAGGCAAGTTAGCAGCCCATGTCTTCCTGAAAGGAAGAGCTTAGTAGCTTCAGAATTGTGTATGTGACTATCCAAACAGGCAGTGACTTGTGACATAGCTGGGGGAAGCTTATACAGCACCTGCATGAGCTAACTGGGGGCGGGTGGGGAATGCCCATCCCAGATGCCCATGTGCCCCTGGGAACTCTTGCCCTGACTAAAGATGGCAACCAAAAGAGGATTGAAGGCTCTGAGGAGCTGATAGAAATGGCAGGCGCTAATGTACCACAGGAAGAGCTGGATGTTAGATCACACAGGAAGTTCTGGGCCAAGCATTTAAAATTTGCATGGAAGATCTGAAGATCAGTGAGTCAGCCACGAGGTCTGCAGAGAGGTCTCCAGAGAAGGCAGCCAAGAGGTTGGGAGGTCTGCTGGAAGTCTGCCTGCAGAAGTTGGCTGCAGAGCTGGCAATGCCACAGGCACCTGCCTGGCCACCCAGACTTGTGAGAGACGCTTGGAGCTGAACTGTGACCGGGAATGCTGAACTGCAGGCTTCCGCTTTTCTGAAAGACAGTGCCTCTGAGTGGTGTTTTCTGAAATTGGCCTGGTTTGGCAGAGGGAGGCAGGACTACTTGTTTTTAGGTACTTTTAAAGGGAGCGGGACTTAACAGCTGAAATCTGCCATTACTCTAAATCTACATAACCTTTAAACAAACAACCCCTTTCCTTTTACACCAAACTCTTGCCTTGGGAGTTACGCTTCCTGGTGGTGGGCAACCGACCCCACGGCTGTTCCAGGACACCGGTGGTGGGGCTCCGTAACTCCAGGAACAGCACGTCAGTCTCGTAATGCAAACTGAACATGGCAGACAGGGAGAAATCTAGCAAAGCCTGTTTGTTGAACTTCCCTCTCTGTGTCCAGTTGTTTCTGGGTGGCCCAGCAAGAATTTGCCTACCATGTGCTGGCTGTTTCTTACCTGTGAGTTGCCTACTTCGACTTTCCAGACTCCTGCCTGCCTTCTCCTTTGTTCAGAGTGGTATAGCGTATAAACCTCAACTTCCCAGTGCATTCTCAGGTCTCATGTTTTTATGGCACTTGGCATGTACATCCATAATAAATTTTGGACAATTTCTTCTATCAAACTGTCTCCTGTTAATTCAGTTATCGGCCCAGCCAGAAGAACTTAGAAATGGAGGAAAATTACTTTATGCACCCCCACAACTGAGAGAAAATAGATCCCTTAATAACTTAGGTTACAATGCTATATTTTTCCTGATATTCCCAAGAACATGCAGAACACAGATCTAATAAAAATTAGCTTTTATTTTATAGTCATAAAAAAGATAGGGTGGTCAAATGTCATGGCTGAATGAATAGCTATAAGCTGGAAATGGACTTTTGCTATGCCTGAGAGAATGTTTCCAGATGGAGAACGGATATAGAGTTACTGATGACTTTCATGCATGCTTTAAGTTTCAGTATTATTCTAAATATTGAGAGTCATTTTAGAGGAGGGGCAGAAATGTTTTCATAAAAACTAAAATGGCCTAGAAATAGTAATAATGTCATTTTGCCATCACCACACATTGAGAAAAAATTAATGTTTAAATCAGGAAAAGAGAAATTTTTACTAGACATACATTCATAGAAGAGTTCAGAAATTAATTAGAAATTACTTAGCTCAAACAAATCAAACATAATGAATTTTTGCAGATAACTAAGATTAAGAACCTGGAAAATATAATATTCTTATAGATTTTGTGATCTTTAAAATAATGCAGTAGAATTGAAAACAAAAATTTCTGAGGGATGGCGTAGGGTGGGTGAAGGAGGGGAAGGGGGCAAAAAGGTACAAACTCATAGCTACAAAATAGTCATGGAGATGTAATATATAGCATGATGACTAGAGTTAATAATACCATATTGTATATTTTAAAACTTGCTAAAAGACCAGGTCTTAAAAGTTCTTAGCATGAGGAAAAAAATTGTAACTATTTATGGTGACAAAAGTTAACTAGATTTACTGTGGCGATCATTTTGCATATATACAAATACTGAATCATTATGTTGTACACCTGAAACTAATACAATATCATACATCAATTATACCTAATAAAAATTTAAAATGAAAACAATAACTTTTGTTCCCTTTGCATTCTAATGATTTCTGTTCAAATTTGTTCCTCAACAGGAGAAACCTTTTTAAAGGGCCTGAGCCAATTACCAATACTCAGATGGGAAGGCTGTTTCCCAGAAGTCTGCTTTTGCCTGGCAATACTTCTGGGAAAGTTCAAACATTTCTTGCAGAGCATGGTGGATAGAGGAACGGGAGAAGAGTGTAATATGGGAGAACCATACAGTTTAATATAGTCATTGTGATTTTAAAAGTAAGAAATGGTAACACCAAAAAAAATCTCAGAATAATCAGAGTGAGTGTTTTGCTGAAATTCAACAAAAAAAAATTTTTTCTATCTTAATTTAAAATGGTAGGAAGATGGTAAGTTTTTCTTAAAATATAAGTGAACCATCTTAGAATTGAATAGCTTCTGATTGAAGCAAATGTTCATATGAATTTTATTTTTTAATTTTTTTTTATTTTTCCTATTACCATTTAGTCCCCTTACACCCCCTCCCCACTGGCAATCACCACACTGCTGTCCATGTCTTTTTTTTAATCCTCCA
The DNA here is from genome assembly GCA_004027475.1 of Anoura caudifer. Taxonomy (NCBI): domain Eukaryota; kingdom Metazoa; phylum Chordata; class Mammalia; order Chiroptera; family Phyllostomidae; genus Anoura; species Anoura caudifer. The sequence goes on along the minus strand of PVKU01009563.1, from coordinate 19,175 downwards.
TCCCCCTAATTTTCCCCCAACTTGGTGTCATCCTGCTCTCTGTCTATGAGTCTGTCTCTGTTTCCACCTGCAGATTTTAGCACACTTGTGTTTACCCTAGAGAAACCTCATTAAAATTCTGACCTGACTTGACCTTGATTAGTTTAAAATATTTTATAAAACCATTATCTATGATGGGGTATCTGATTAGAAAATTAAGAAAAAAGACATCTGTCACAACCTGACTTTCACTCTAGATTGTCAGTCTCTGCACTCCCAGGAGCCCTCGGCGCAGGCACAGCAGCTATAAGACGCAGCGTGCCCTGCCCTCTTGGCTGGTCTCCGAAAACTAACTTGGAAACTATCACAATAAGCTTTGGGATTCACATGGTCAAGTATTTACCTGCTGTTAAAGGTGGAATTGGGTTCCCTCCAAAAAATATGTTGAAGTCCTAACCCCTAGTGTTGTTACAAGTGGGGAGAGAGAGACCCAAGTCAGGAGATCCCCAGCCTCAGTTCTTGTCTCACTCACAAGACATGAATTCAAGTGACAGACACATATAGCAGAAACAAGACAGCAAGTTTATTTATGAAACACATGAGCACAGAGCTGCAAGCAGGCACCCAGCTAGTCTAAATGTCTCTCGTACAGAGGAAATAAAGTTGTTAGGAAGTTTGTTAGTAAGTTAATTAGTAAGTTTGTTCTATACACTTGAGTCAAGACTACAAGTGGGTACTTAGCCAATCTCAGGACTGCTGAGTCAATGGTGAGACAGGGTTTTTTTTGTGTCTGGCTTCTTGTATTAAGTTCTTCGTTAGCTTATAATGGTGAGGGCCCTGCCTTTATTTCCCCTCTGGCTGCTCATTCCTAAGTGGACCTAACAGTATGTGTATATGAGCTCCTTAGGGTGGGTCCTGATACAATATGACTGCTTCCATTTAAAAAGAAAATTTGGACACAGAAGAAGATACACAGAAGGAGAAAACCATATGAAGAAGAAAACAAAGACTGGGGTGATGCACCTGCAAGCCAAGGAATACCAAAGACGGCCAAAGATTAACAGCAAATCACCACTGCCAATTTGTGGACAGCATATTGTAGTACGTAGAGTGAGGGAGAACAGAGTGCGCTACCCCAAAATATGCTTTGTTGGCATAAGAATTATTTTAGTCTAATTATTTTTAAGAAACAGCAGACAGAGAAGCTCTGAAAACTAAGCAGTAGTTACCCTATTAAGAGACATTCACATTTATAAGAGAAATATCCATTAGGTAAAGGGCATCTCCCTTCCCACACCAGGAGCAGGGCAGTGACTAAATCTCTAAAATCTCTTATTGATGGAGAAGGCAACACCTCAATCTGCGTGACAACCATATCCTCTTTCACTCTGCTTTGCCTGAAAACCTCTCAGACATGGCTTCCCACACCCCCAAATTTCTTCTTTTTTTTTTTTTAGTTGGAAATGTTATTCAAAGGGCAGCTTGGGCCATTTGGGGCAAGTTACTTGGCTTTCCTGGGTGCATCCCATGTATACACGAGGTATACATGTTACTCAACTTCTGGGTTTTTTTCCTCCTATTCATCTTCCTTTTTATTACAGGGATGTCATAGCCAAGCACCTTGGAAGGGGAGAGAGAAAACTGCTTTTCCTTCCCCTCACCCCACAAGAGAAACGTGCTGACCTGCACCATGACTGTGGGACCGAAGACACTTAGACTACGGGAAGCACCACAGGCTCAAAAGTCCAGTGTTCCAACAAATAAATTGCTTTAGAAAGAAAAGGGATGGAGGGGTAACCTGCACATTAACAGAGACTTCAAAGATACATCAAATACAAAAATGGGCAAAACCAAACTATAGTGTCTGGAAATAGACCTTGTGAGGGAGGAAAAATAAACTTCCCCCTACCTTCCTTCGTCCTTCTGGCTGGTATAATAATCAAAATAACATGAGACAGATTATTAGGAGAAAATGACCAAATTTATTCTTTATGTACATACAGGGTTCCATAAGAGGAGACCTGAGGGCAGATCAAGCAGTTAAGGCTTATGTGCCATCCTGAGCTAAGGAGAAGAGGGGGTGTCGTGATTTGGGACTCCAAGGGGCAGGAAGGCAATTCACATGAAGGTAGAAAAGCAAATACTTGGTAAATAAATGTTTGCTGGGACATCTTTAACGATGGAATACAGAGAGGACTTTGGTTGAAGGGGCGTTACTAGGTTCCCTTCTACCACACACTAGGTCATATTATACTACAGTTATCTATGATGCTAGCGCCCCCTCTCAAGCAGGTCATCTGTCTGAATTCCTTTTAGGCAGTTAGGCAGAAGGTCAAAGGTTTGTCTTTAGTCTTTCATTTCTTGAAATAATCAATATCCCAAAAAGCATATTTTGAGGCAGCAAACTCCGTTTCCTCTCAACATTTGCATGACAAAAATGTAAAGAAGCTAACGCAAGTGAGTAGTGTGCAGATCAGCCTAGTAATTACTTTGGGAGGATGAAACGAATGGTACAATGAAGATGGGGCACCAAGAGGAACTGGGGAGGCTGGTAAAAGCATATTTCTTCACCTGGGTTGTAGTTATAAGAGAGTTTGCTTTAACATACTAATTGAGCTATAATTTTGTTTCATGTGGTTTTCTGTATCTGTGTTTTATTTCACAGCAAAAGCTTTAAAACAAAATTGAAGCCCTGGCCAAGTGGATCAGTTAGTTCGACCCACCCAAAGGTTGCAGATTCCACTCCCGCTCAGGACATGAACGTACCGGAGGTAACCAGTCAGTCTCTCTCGCTCTCCCTCCTCTTTCCTCTTTCTCTCTCAAATCAATAAACATATCCTTGGGTGAGGATTAACATTTTTAAAAATTTAATTCATGTTACGCTCTGACATTTTAGTGAAGAAAATAAATCTATTAAGATGATTCATTATTTATTGGTCCAACCCAACTCCAAGCTTTAAAAGGTATGAGCAATGTCACATAGCTGAATAAGAGCAGATACAGGCATAGTTTCTGCTTCTCATTTCAGTGCTTTCCCTCCTCCCCTCTACTTCTTTCTCCCCATCACTGCCTTGCCTGGATGAGCAAGGGAAGTCTTTTCTGCAGGCTAAGATGTGAAAATGCCTCCAAGTTCAGAAAAGCATTCCGGGCGGCCAAATGCTGAGGCCGGTCATCTACCAGCAATCCCACTGCCATCCTGCGAAACCTGAGGGGTATTCTCAGTTCCAGAGCCGAGCTCAGCTTCTCAGGCTAATTGAAAGTGAGCAGCTGTTCTATTTAATCTATGTGGTCTCTGAAGCAAGACCATGCTATTTGTGTGAAATGGCAACTTTGCTGAGAAAGCCATTTCCACAGGTCAGAAGGGGAAAGGAAACATTTAAGCAGTTATCAGGGAAAACATGAGTGAAATAATGTTAGCAAGTGCTAGATAGCTTCAGTTAAGCGGTGGGAAAACGTTTGTTTTTGTTTTTCCTTAGGATTTCCGTAGAAGAATAATACTAGTACCCTAAGGTAATTATTTAAATTAGAATTTATAATTTCCATATTGATATGCAGATACTTGATCCGCACCCACCTTGTCTGGATACCTACCCACTTTGTGGATCGTTCCCAGCTTCTCTGTGCCTCTCCATTTGAATGTCAAGGACAGTACATGGTGAGATCTACACAGCTAACAGCAGCGATTCCGTTCTCATAAATTACTGTTGGTTTGATTTCAGCAAATAGGACACAGCCAAGGAGAAACTAAGACTAGAGCAATCACCCTTCCTTCTCGAGCCAGCTCCTGGGGTTCCGGTAAGTTTCTGAGGTTACATTCAAGATACGAGCTAAATGGTATCATGGCTTCCACCAAAGGATGTTCCTGGCTGCCATCAACTCTACTTAAAAGGACTTAAACAGAAACTCATCAATAATTTTGGCCTGGATCCTGATTCTCAGCCACCTAAGCACCTTTATTTTAAATAAAATTTGTTGTTCCCACTCCAAATGCTTCATTTATTTTATTGAATAACTTTTTGTTTCATGTCACTGGTATCATTTTTGATTCCTCTCTTTCCTTCCAAATCTTCCCACATTAATTTATGTTTTATGTAGTATATTTAATCCTTCTTGTATTCTTTAAACATTCTCCTTGTTACTCTCCAAGTCCAAATTTTCAGTAATTCACACAGAGACTTTTGTTAAATCTTTTGATGCACCCCTGCCTTCAGTCTTCTGTCAACACCCCAGGTGTTTCCAACGGTTCTCAGAGCTGCCAGACTGGTTGTCTTAAAATGTTACAACGTTGAAGAATTACAAGATAGAAGAGTAGGAAGCACCAGGAATCTGCCCCCCTACCTAGACAACAAGTGCACTGGCAGAATCGGATATAACTATTTTGCAGCTTCCATGGAAAGGCTTGGAAAGTCAGTCACTAATTAATTTTGGTCCATTTTGACTGTTAGCACAACAGCAACTACCTGTCCCTGGCCCAGCCCTGGGGCAGACGACTGTGTACTTGTTTCTAGGGCAACCTGCATGCCGTGTCTGGCAGGGAAGGTGGGCAAAAAGGACCCAGTCCCTCAAACATCAGGGATCTGTGCTCTGATGTCTGATCCAGGCTTCTAATCCCAGAGAGGCAGAAAGAGGTAGGTGGACATTGTTGTTGCACCTCCTTCCTTTGTGCAAGCCCCTCTCCTTCTGGCTGAATCGACTTCCAAGGGATTTAGAGAACTAGTATCCTTTTATCCTCCCTTAATTTTTCTCTTTGCCCCTTTTCATAACCAGAAATTAAAGACTAAGAGATTCAAGACAAACTGCAGCCCTGGCCAGTGTGGCTCAGTTGATTGAGTGTCATCACATGGACCGAAAGTTCTCAGGTTCAATTCCTGGTCAGGGCACATACCCAGGTTGCTGGTTCAGTCCACAACAGGGATATGTAGGAGAAGGCAACCAATCGATTTTTCCCACATATCAATGTTTCTCTCTCTTTCTCTCTCTCTCAATGAAAAAATGTATATGTGGGTGGGAGGGGGTGTGCAGGGTGGAGGGGAATGAAGGGGGGAATGGGACAATTGTATTAGCATAATCAATAAAATATATTAAAAAATGTTCTTGGGTGAAATTTTTTTTAAGAAGCTATATATTCAGAGGAAATTAAAAAGTGCCCACGCACGCCCAGGGAAAGACTCAGAAAAGATCTGTGAAGACCCTAAACATACACGTCAGACTGATCCTAGGCACGGATAGCCTGCAATGATCAAAAAATAAAAAACAATAAACATAGGAAATAACAAACATAGGAAACCCATGGAAAGTGGGGGGAGTCTGATTTTCAGCCCCTCCATAGGCGTGGACGCCAACAGAAAGTGTGCATGGGGCCCAAGAGTCTTTTTTTGGTCAGGTTCATTTAATTCTGGGAAGCCCGCACCAGCAGCCCCACAGGCTCCCTCCCCTCCCCTGAGGGTTCTGGGAGCTGGCCCTGGCTGCAGAGGTTAGAAGCCCTAAGTGCAAATGATACTGGCATTCTGGCCAGTACCAGTAGCCTAGCCAGAGCCTAGAGTGGGAGTGGGAGCAGTGAGGAGGGACCACAAGAGCACCACACGTTAAGGGCAGACCCCCTACCCCCAGGCAAGACACAGAGGGAGAAAGTCATTGCGCTGAGCCTGTGCAAGGCTTGCGAGGGTCAAGGCTTGCTGGTCTGGTGAAGACCTGTAGTCTAGCCTGGGAAAAGACAGTGTTGGTTGCAGGTTGGGGCGGACCCTTTTGAAGCACATGGAAGTATGAGCACCAGGTCCACCCCACAGGGGTAGTTTATATAAACTGACAGGAGGAAGAGACGCTCACTCTCTTGGACCCACCACATGGATATGTGCTCGGAAGTTTTGTGGAACTGGCTAGCCCTGGAAGCTACGTGGCGGGGCAGTGGGTGCCAGGCCCCAAAGCTGGCACAGAGTTCCTGCACCGCTGGCCACAGCAGCTGGAAGTGGCTACAGACCTCTGGCTGGGGAAGCAGTGGTGGCCGTGTGTCCACACAGGCCCCACACACAGGCTCCAATGAGAAGCGTAAAGCCCAACTGGAAGGCACCTGGATGACTACGCAGCAGCCGCCTGCTGTTCCGAGGGAGGGTATTTTAAATGGGAGAAGGAACTCTGAACCTGCCTTTGGTTTTGATCTGGCTGAGAGTGGCTGGGTTTCGCAGTGGGGATGGGCTTTGAGGCAGGAGCCTGACATCCTCCCGGACTGTGTAGCTTTTGAATAAAAGATCCCTTTCCTACTCTCACCAAACCTCTGCATCTGGGATTTTTCTCTATGGGTGGCAGCAGGCAACCAAACCCTCCTTTCATTCGGTAACACAAATGGTCATATACTTCAGAGAACCACAAGAGGTATAACGACCATTTATCTTTTTAGAATAACTAGTTTGAAGAAACTAGAACATGAAACAGTATCAGACGTAAGAATTGAATTCAGTAACTACATTTAATGGGTTTTTCTTACCCCCCAAAAATAGTACATTGAACTAGAATAGCTCTTTATTTGGGGGGCATTAAGAATACCTTTAAGAAACTACTGGACGTTAGGGACATTTCTACCTAGGAAATGGTACACCTTCACTCATGCATCGTTTCAATGTAATTTCAGAGCTGGCCAGGTAGCTCAGTTGGTTAGAACATTGTCCCAAGATGCCAAGGTTGTGGGTTCAATCCCCAGTGAGAAAGCAACAATGAATGCATAAACAAATGGTACAATGATCACTGTTTCTCTCTCTCTCCTCCTTCTTCGTTCTCTCTCAAAAATCAATAAATAACAATTTTAAAATTTTTTCAAAAATCTAAAAATAAATGTAATTTTAGGGGGTTACTGGAATTATTTTACAGTTACCGTTCTTCCCTGACAGTTTTTTATTCTGCTCTCCCATGATTAGTAGTGATATTTCTGTGAAGGCAGGAGTTACATCCCTTAACCATGTAAATTAATTAGGATCTGTGGGAGGAACTCAGCCCGCAGAATTCTCCCGTCCACCACGGATGAGAAATAAGTCATCCCAGACACAATCTTGCTGTTCTGGTGGTAAAGGGGATGGCAATTCCCTCTAGTGGAGAACGCCCCAAGCCCTTCTCCCAAATGGCTTTTATTGGGAATGGCATATATAGGTGTATATATCATCAGTCAACGTCACAAAGGCTATAGTGACACAAAAAGAGGTTTTATGTATAGATAACAGTTGAAGGAACACAGAGATGTGTCATAGGTCAGGGTCTGTTAGTCATGCTGATGCCAGAGGGTCTTTAAGATGTGTTTCATGAGATAAGGAGTTTACTCCTTATGCCTTGAACTTAAATATCCAGTTTATATCACCAGGGCTATACAAAACAAAGAAGAGCAAGCTTCAAAGGATACAATGTATTTATCAGGACTGGTGCCCATGGGAACCCTCGGTGTCAGAGTCGGGTCATGTCTGCCACCTGCATTACCAGTTTTCCAGGGAGACTTACAAGCCTCTTTCACAGCCTGCTCTCTCAGGGATGAAATCTAGGAAACCACACAGAGTGGTCCCCAACAAGGATTTAGAACCACTCAAATTGTGATATTTATCTAGAAAAAGCAATTGTACCCTAGAAAATTGACCTGTACACTCTATTCCTCTCTTCCACTGTATTAAATGATTTACCAACCATTCCAATAGTGAACTGAAGTAGCAGCACAAAGTATGTGAAAAACTTTGAAAACAATGCAAAACAAGAAAAACAGAATATAATCTGAATACAAGCTAATAGGCCATGCTTTCCTTGCCAAGTAATGAGATTTGATGTATACTCATCAAAGTAACAAACACCAAACAAATGCAAACCCACCAGGCGGTATGAAAGCAAATGTCATTATGGAAGTTTGGGGGGTGGGGGGTGGGGGCAGGGGGTGGGAATAGATTCTATTATGTAGAGTTAAGTATCTATTTTTAAAAAAATAAATAACAGCTGTTCTTGATGTTTGGGTAGATAAAATAAATATACAGGAAGATAGAGCTGTCACTAATTCTAACAACAAAGAATGTGAAAAGGGCATAAAATGCAAATGCAAACAATCTATCCAGTGAAATGACTTTTTGTAGAGACAAAAAACAGTGCCAGCGTGTCATGATTTATAGAAAACAAACAAAATTAAATGGCAACAAACTAAATTAATGGTTCTTGTTACAAAAATACCTTCAAAGGAGGATTAAGGAAGAAAATCTGCTGATGATTAAAACCAAAAATTAACATGCTATACGAGTCAGGATATAAGAAGCTCTGAAGAAAGGCAATGATTGAAAATGATGTTAAGCCCTTTACCACACATTTTAAAATTGTTCTGGTTAATGAGTAAACATCAGGAAATTATTATAAAAGAGCCAAAAATTATGCAACCCAGGCAGAACTACCTTTACTATCTCTTTTAAATGTATGTATTAGTTATGCAGTTACTGATAATGAAGCATACCGATGAATGAATTAATGCAGATTGAAGGAAGAGAGGGAAAGCGAAGGAAGGAGCGTCGTTCTCGAGGCTGCTCTAAGCCGGAGCATCACCACTTGTTCACCACTACTTCCCTGCCTAGCGTAGTGCCGGGTCTCAGCGTGTACTCAGGGACCCAGTGAATGGATGCACAACTACAAGGACCACAGCAGTGAAGGCCTGTGTCTGTGCTCTCAGGGAACTCGCGGTCCTGGCACTGGAGAATTTAATCCAATGTACCGATGATTCAATTGTACAGTCAGTGTCATTCCTATCACTGACATCTTCTAATACGTGGGCTTATTTTTGTGAATTACAACTCCAAGCAGTTCAATTTTGGCTTCTTGGTTTTGTTTATTATACTCTTTCTACCCACATCTCTTAGAAAGTTTGTAGCCATACCCAGTAAGCAATGACTGGTGAAGAAATATTCACTGTTAGCACTCGCTCAGCGGCTGGCGTCGCAGACGCCGTGTAGCCTTAGAGGCTGTCTCCTCTTGCATCCAGGGATGTGCCCATGTTCCAGCAAGAACAGCACCTCTCTCAGGAACAGTTATCTGAAATCTTTTGATCAATTACTAGTATTCTGAAAATTGCTTCCTGTTGGGTAATCAAGAAATTTACACGAAGGGGGATGCACTGCTGGCCCACCATTCCCTTCCTAGGAATAGGACCGTCTATGTGATTCTGATCCACCTTCCCATGCTGAAAACCACTGGTTTGCATAATGTCTAAAGTCTCTTTCCATGAAATCTGGGTGAAAAGGCAGATATCCTGAAACTCAGCTTAGCGTGCTTTCCTTAACAAGATCCTAAAGGTTCTCAAAGTGTAGGACTTCCTATGTTAGTAAAATTTCAATGAGAGAAAATAGTAATCATTATATCCAAAACGGCTGCAAGAAGATTTAGGAGATACTCTTTGCTAGAAAAAAAGCTCAGTTTTACTCTTAGCTGATCATAGAGCCCATAGGATAATACTATAAATCAGGGGTGTCAAACTCATTTTTGCTGGGGGCCACATCATCTCACGGTTGCCTTCAAAGGGCCGAAATAATTTTAGGAGTGTATAAATGTAACTACTCCTTAACGGTTAAGGAGCTGAAATTACATTCGGCCCTTTGAAGGCAACCGCGAGATGATGTGGCTCCCGGTGAAAATGAGTTTGACACCCTGCTCTAAACATTTCGGAAGGAATTGCTACAACCAGGTTAGAGCAGGAATAGGAGTCACAGCTCTGCCTCCTGTTCTCCTGTGCAGCACCTGTCACCATGCTGTCACCGATCAGCTGCAGTGCTCTCTGACTTTTGACTTTACTATTATGATTATGATTATTATGATTATTATTATTATTTCTTCATGCCGATGCAAGTCTTCTGGAACTAGGTAAATTGATAGGGGATATAAGAGCAGTGAAAACTCAATATACTCCATAAAATTTTTACTTGGGTTCTTGAGTATTATCTTTAACTTTTGTGAGTTCTAAATCCTATTCACTCTTTCAGAAACAGAAATTCCTGTTATTCATGTGAAACTAGTGTGCAGATACAGAACTGTGTTAATAAGAATAATTAAATGAGATTCCTGTGTTTCAGAAGCCGCTGTGGGGAACAGTTGCAGAGCTGGCATTCAACAGAACAAGTTCATGGGGCCTCCAGAGGCTGCCTCCTGGGTGGCCGCTGGCTTTCAGTGCCCTGTGGCATCTGTCACTTCCCTTTTCCTGATCCTGATGTTAGCTCTGCAGCAACAGGACCCAGTGTTGCCATCCTGCGTCATTCTCACTGTTCCTTTTCTCTCTGTGATTCAAGACACACGCTGCTACTCCTCCATCCTACACCTTATTTACTTCTTTGAGGCAGAGCAAATATCATCAACCTCCATGTATAAAAGTGACTAAAAGCAATGTTGTTGTGATCCCTCGGATCTTACAAAAATGCTAAAGACATGGCTTTTTTAGTCGTTTTGGAAGACCCCTCTCCTGAAGACTCAAAAATGAAACAAGGAAGGAAAAGAATGAAACAAGGGAACTGCATTGGCAAGCTAGTCAAGTCACACATATACTCTGTGGTCAGCACCAGTCCTTCTTGTGGTTAATGGCCTATTCTTTTAGGACAAGCTTATGGCTAAAACATACTGCATACAGCCTAAACCTGTATGCAATATAGGTCTTCCTAAACAGCTAATATAAGCTTCCTAAATGGAAGCTTATGGTTTCCATTCTGACTCAGAAGAATTTCCTTCCAGAATTCCCTAAAAAACACCAAGGAATCTACCACGAAAGCTTCCCACACATCCTTGGGCTTGACCACATTTACAGTGAGTGTAGGATGATCATTTACTTCAATGTACCACAATATGTTTGTTTCCATATACTTACTCATTTTACTTCACATGCAGTCAAAATGGAAATAACGCTTAAATGAGCACATCATCTAGTGCTCCTCTAGGCTTTTAGATGCACAATATTCATTCACAATATAATCAGAGCTGCATCAACTAGGTGAACCAAAAAGAGAAGAAAACAGAGTTCTGAGCCCATTCCAAACACTGATATTTCATATACATACACACAAAACCAGACAGAATCATATAAACTTACTAAAAGAGCAAAACAACAAGCCCAATCTCTAAAAAACAAAAAACAAAAAACTCTTCATTTGCAACAAAAAATTAATGTTAATAAAATTCATATGTCTGCATATTTTTGGATAATGAACTCATCAACTTACCAAACAGTCTCTGTTTTGTGTAAATGGAGTGAGAGTGAAGCACAGGACAGATTTTGTCCTGGAAGCACAACGGAACATGCTTTACTTGCAGACAACTTAAGCATCAGAAAACACTGACATCATTCAGCAACGTGTGATGGGCAACAGCCAATTGTTTCATTTCTGTTATGGAATTGACACTGGAGATGTCAGACCTATTATTGGACAACTCTAAATCAAATCACAAAGTTCTGTAAGTAACAATTTGACAAGGAAGACAAAACCACTTTAAGCTCATTATCCAATTCCTCTCTGCCTCAAAATGTCCACTAATGTGATAAGAACTTGGCTTTAGCTGCCATATAGATGAAATAACGTTTCTAGAAATCAAAAGATTTCAGAAAACTAGTATAAAGATTTTCCTCCTTCTTGCCTTCTGTCCTCCCTGCTTTCCTTCTTTTTCATTTTTCTCAGTTCTTACTTTTCACTCTCCTTTCACTCCTTCTTTTCACTCCTCTTTTTCCTTTTTTTTCCTGCCTTACTCCAGAATAAACACATAAAACATGCAACATGTGACCAGACTGATCATTGAAATTGACCAGAAAGAGAAAGAAGGAAAAACAGATCGGGGGCTGGTTCTGGGTGAGAGGGAGTAAAGACACCTCGCTGGTGTCTCCCACCGAATGCAGCTACTGACCCTGGAGAGAATGTTTGCAGCAACAGTGTGAGGACTGAAAGCTAATGAGCAGCAGGAGTCTTCATGAAGAAGAGCAGAATTCTAAGTACTGCTAGACCAATGGTGTCTTTACAGGTTGACTTTTGTTTTTGTTTTGTTTTCATTTTTGTGTTACCTTTCCTCCAGTAGCCTGAGGCTTCTACTCAACACACACCAAACCTGAAAACTGGACATCAATGTCAACAGATTGCTTAAAAATCAGCTCTTCAGCCATGGCTTGAAGAGCGGCAAAGAGGTCTCTTCACGCTTAGAGTGGAGGAAATCTCTCATTTGGGTTTCTGTTCTCCATGTTCTAGTGCCCCAGCCCCAAGCAGTCTTTGGGCAGTAGCAGCAGTAACAGCAGCAGCAACAAGGATTGACAGGAACCTAAAACACTGGAAGAAGGAGACCTCTGATCAGAGCAACCATGGTCCCAGGAGGTGGGATGAAACCACAAAACTGATTTTGTCTTCTCTCTTTGTTGACAAATGCCCATCCACCCATCACCTCCTCACCTCCCACCTCATTCCCCCAACCTCCCACTCCCAGTGAAAAGGAATTTCACGCTGGCGAGTTATGACTTGCTCAAGCTGATCAAACACAAACAGCATTACAAACGGGGCCTTCCAAGGAACCAGTAGAGAGGTCAGATAATGAAAACTGTCTGGAAATGAGCCATTGAACAAACTCAAGTTTGGTTTCCAAGATGCTAGTTTTCACCACAAATGTTGCATGTTTGTTTTTGAGGCTACTGATAAAACTGAACGTAGAAAATGGAACCAGAGCTAGTTAAAACACCCCAGAGCTCAATGATTTTATTCTGACAACCACTTTTCTTTGATAAGTGTCCCCTAGATTGCTCCAAGTCTTTGGTTAATTTCTAAAGTTCTAATAAAGTTGATTTTGATCATTTCTGCACTATTTTTTGTTGCATTTATTGAGGGGATAATTTTTAGATGTCCTTACTCTGTCATGTTCATTAACATCATTACATCTTTATTTTTCCCCTTTACTGAATTTATTGGGATGGCATATATAAAGATTTGTATCTGCCATATAATTTAATACTTTACTTATAATTTAGTTCTTTTTTCGTTTTCTATTTCCTAGCTCCCATTGCTTACATTAAAATCTGTTCTACTAGCTCAAAAGTTACGTACAATTTTTTTTCTTCTAGAGGTTAACCCTAATTTAACAAGAATCCACAATGTGGTATTTTTTTTTCTGCCCTTTCTCTGAAATCTTCAAATATTTATTTTTTCCTTGCAAACATGATCACTACAACACAGGTACAGGCATACCTCTGAGACATTGTGTGTTAGGTTCCAGACCACCACAATAAAGTGAATATTACAATACAGTGAGTCATAGTCTTTTTGCTTGGGGAGGTTCCTGCCTTCAATTCATAAAAAATGCAACATCTGTTAGGCACAATAAAGAGAAGCACACAGAAATGAAGTATGCCTGTTCACGGAACTATCTTTATCAGCTGACTTCAGAGCAGGACTTGCCCACAGAATGCTGCTCACCTGCAAGGCGCTAACACTGACATCAAGTCATGAACTAAGCTTGTGCAGCCACATGGGGCTCTGCACGCTCTGGCCTCTGCCAACCTCATCAGCATTGTTTCTCCCCACTCTCTTTTTCTATTCATGGCACTGGACCACGTGAGCCTTCCTATTTGATGGCCAAGCACACTTAATTCTTTACTCTCTCATGGCCTTTGCATGTTTTTTCCCTCTGCTTCAGTACTCTTCTCCACTGCTACCTTAATTAAATGGTTCTGTTACCTAATTAAATATTGAGATCTAACAGTAGTCTTCAGATGAAAGAAATTTTCCTACTCATTACACTTATAAAATAGCACCATTTAAACCATAGGATGTCCCTACAAATGAGACTGAGCTCTTTGGTTTGTCCAGTTACATATAACCTGTATAAAATAGCCTATTTCATGGTTACCTGACTCTGGGGATGACTATTATCAGCTTAGGTTTTTAATAAACTTTTTTAAAAGTTAAGATAATCTTTTTGGTTTGTATTGTGTTACCACTAAAAGAATACCTCTAAAACTTGTTCAGAAACTAGAAAAAAGGTGCAGCTGCCTCGTATGTTTTTCTCTTGGTGAATACTCACAAACAGTAATTGACCTGGACAGGGGATATACAGCTACACCTAGAGACTATAACTCTTTCTATACATCAGGGGCAATTAAATCCTTCATTACTTAGAGTTGCCTTTCTCTTTTCTTAGTAGCCTGAAAACATTAATTTTAAATGTGAATGAGAATTACTAGAATTCTCCTAGCTACAGAATAGATTCCGAATTTGGTCTCAGTAGCTGTAGACAACCATCGAAATGAATTACTGGAAGGGATATGGGAAGAGAACAGATGCTGGTCAATTACCCCAATCTGATGGCACAGGCGCCTGCTGTAGACGGAATAGGAAAGTTTCTACTAGACTGGAAAAGAGCTACCACTGGGGACACTTCAAGCAGTTTCTGCCGTCCAGGGAGGAAACTAAAATTTGCCTTCGGGGAAGACTCTTCTGCTCTGAGAGGGCCTTTTGATAGTGCCAAGTACCCACTTTTTATTTAGGGAAAACCTTCATATACAGTTGAGAAACCCAACTATAGATGCTTCAGAATGAGCTCAGTAATAGGAATTGAAAAGCTTTTATAGAACTGTCATGGATTAGAGTTACATATTTGCTTCCCCAGACCTGGATTGTAACTTTTAATCACCTTATAATTGTTCCTTGTTCGTGATAGCTTCTGTGATTCTTATCCAAGATAATTACTCACTAGAGATGAAGAATGCAGACACTGAAAGAATGTAAAAAGGAATTTACTTGGCTGGAACATGAAGACTAACTGCAATGTTGTCATTGAAGGCTGAATAACCGAGATTTGTGAAATGTACCACAGTGATTATTCTGCTTGATCCATTGGAAACTATCTCACAGTGATGATGGGGTTTGAGTTTCTCTAAGAAAGAAAAATATTTTTGCTGTAAATCATGTCAGAAAAGTTTAAATATGAGGCAGAAAATACAGCGAACATTAGACTAACAAAGAAAATGATTTGCTTTTTTCTGTTACTGGTTGGGAACAGTTGAGGCATCTCAGGCATAGAGATGTTAGAAGCCTCCTTGACTGCTAGTGTGTACTGACCTTCGGTTGAAAACAAAGCAAAAGCAGAAAGAGGCAAACTCTTAAAGGACTCCCAGGTCAGATTCGATCGAGAGGGGCTTAAGGTTCCCCTCACTCAGCTTGACTAAACTAGAGACAGGCTCCTCCCAGGTTCCAGGCCACTCTTCTCCCCCTTCAGGAACATTCACTTTAGAAAACTTGTGCTTATACATTCTTTCTCTGCCCCTTAGAGATGTAAATGTCTGAGTTTTAGTTTTTCCCCTTTACTGTATTTATTGAGGTGACATTCATCAAATTGTACAGGTTTTAGTTGTACAATTATATAGTACATCATCTCTATATCGTATTGTACATTTACCACCCCAAGCTGAGTCTCCTTCCATCACCATTTATCCCCCTTTTACCCTCTTCCACATCCCCTGCCCCCTTTCACTATGGTCATCACCACACTGTTGCCTATGTCTATGAATTTATTTATTTACTTACTTACTCATTTATTTACTTTGCTTAATCCCTCCACCTTTTTCACCCAGAGCCTCAGCTCCCCACCTACAGTTGCTAGTCTCTTCTCTGTATCTATGAGTCTGTTTCTGTTTTGTTTGTCAGTTTATTTTGTTCATTAGATTCCACATATGAGTGAAATCATATGTTACTTATCTTTCTCTGACTGGCATAATACTTTTAAGGTCCATCCACGCTGTTGCAAAGAGTAAGATTTCCTTCTTGTTTTACAGTCAAGTAGCGTTCCATTGTGCATCTGTATCACATCATTTTTATTCACTTGAGATGTAAATATTTTAAAAACCTCTTACTAGTTTTGCATCCCAAGACTGTTTTTCTCACGATGCTGGGAGACAGCCCTTTGAAATACAATCATCAAGGAAAATAGTGCCCCTTTCTCCCATCACGTGGTAAAGTACGGCCTAGCTGTGGCTGTCTTGCGCCAAGTTTTAAAATTACCATCCAATCAAAATGGTAAGGAATTTCCTCAAAAAGGAACTGCCTTTTGACCCAGCAGTTCCACTGCTAGGATTATATCCTAAGAACCCTGAAACACCAATCGAAAAGAACCTATGCATCCCAATGTTCATAGCAGCACCATTTACAATAGCCAAGTGCTAGAAGCAACCTAGGTGCCCACCAGTAAATGAATGGATCAAGAAACTATGGTACATTTACACAATGGAATTCTATGCAGCAGAAAGGAAGGAGGAGCTCCTACCCTTTGTGACAGCATGGATGGAACTGGAGAGCATTATGCTAAGCGAAATAAGCCAGGCGGTGAAAGACAAATACCATATAGTCTCACCTTTAACTAGAACCTAATCAACAAAACAAACAAACAGGCAAAACATAATAAAAGACACTAAAATTGAGAACAGGCTGACAGTGACCAGAGGGGAGAAGAGAGGGAATTTCAGGGGAAAAGGGTGAAGAGTTTGCAGGAACAACTATAAAGGACACATGGACAATAATAAGGGGGGGGGAGGGTGGAAGCAGGGGAGGGACGTGGGGAGGGCTGGGGTGTTGGGCTGGGGTTGGGAAAAGGCAGAAAACTATACTTGAACAACAATTCAAAAAAAAATTACCTTCCAGTCATGAAGATCAAAGAAAGTTTACTTTTCCTTTGAGTTAGACCAACTACCAAACAGATGGCCTATGATACCCTTCATCCTACCCACCCCAGACCTAAAAAATTCTCTTGCCCTACCCTTTGTTTCTGTGGAGTCAAGGTCAGATTCCATTCTAATATCATTCCTCTATTGTAATTATTTTGATAAAGTCTTCCTTATCTGTTGAAATTTGTCTTATGCAATTTTTCTTTGACAAGTTTGGTCCTTTCAAATGTGTAGACCCTAAGAAAGAATTTAGGCGCTGAGATGGACTCCATCTAGTTAACCAAGGGCCCAAATTTTATAAATAATTAGAGCCTAGTGGCCATTTGCTGACAGAGGATCTTCACATATTCACACTGAACTCTCAGCTTCCCAGACTATGCCCCACTTGTTCATGCTGTCTACATCAACAACTGCAGAGAAACCCTGGTTTTGTCTTTCTACCAATGAACTGAGACCTGCCCATCCAATCAGAACGACATAATTTGAATACCTTATTACATAAAATGGACCTTATTGGGAACCTGAGCAGGAACTTTCACTACAAAAGACTCCTTCTCCTTTGTCTCGTTGGAAACAATTTAGGTTGCTACCTAACTATGTGTCTCCTGAAAGGACAAAAAGTCCTCTTTCAGGCCCTCTTTACCAGCACTAGCTATTTCACTTTCCTTGAGCCTGTCAGGCATAATAAACTGTTGTTTCTCTGAGCCCTTATTCTCAGGACTTGAGAAATTACTAAAAGTGCCCCCCCCCATGCAGGTGTTTTCGAGACTCATGCAAACAGGGCATACCAGACAGGAACGCCCAGACCCTGAACCCGAAAATAACAGCCAAACAGTCTGAAGCCTGCACAATCAGCTTTAAACCTCCTGATTTACAACTAATTGTCATGACTACCCAGCTGCATCCCCCTCCCCCTTTATCACCCAATAAAAACTTAGAGCCCCGATGTTTCACTACTGGTGTATCTCTTCACACCAGCCCCTTTCCCTCTTGGAAACTGGGTAAACGTTGTTCAAAGTTGGCTTACAATTGTTACGATATCTATTAGTGTTTGCAATTCAGTGTAATACACAACATTTGCTTTGGTAGGGACTGTGTCTTATTTTATAGCAACAGAACGGTGACTCTGGCCACGTGCATTTAGAAGTCTCCAGGGTACTGCTGACATCAGCAGACTCAGATCCGCCATGCACTCATTCTTGTTAAAATATTCAAAAATTTTGTATGAAAGGTACTTTGGACACTGGTAAGCACATCCTTTGAACTTTACTTTTTCAAGTAATTGCCCACTTAACAAATATGAAATCATAATCTTCTCTTAAAAATTTTGGTCTTTGCTTGAAAATTTCTAGTTTGAGGGAAATGTGTGGTATCTTAATGGTATTGTTGCATGGATGTTTATATTCCTCAAACATAACAAACTATGCAATTAAAAGAGGTGGATTTTAGCCCCAGCTGGTGTGGCTCAGTGGACTGAGCACCAGACTGTGAACCAAAGGGTCACCAGTTTGATTCCCAATCAGGACTCATGCCCAGGATCCTAGTAGAGGGTGTGCAACAGGCAACCACACATTGATGTTTGCCCCTTTTTCTCCCTCCCTTCCCCTCTCTCTAAAAACAAATAAATAAAATCTTAAAGAAAAAAAGAGGTGGATTTTACTGTATGTAAATTATACCTTAATAAAGTAGAAAATAGATTTTAAAAATTAGCAAAAAGCTATGAACACAACAATAAAACAAAAAGTTCTGGTCCCTGATGTATTTCTTTGATTTCTTTCCCCAGCTATCTTATAGAAGTAATAAGAATAAAACCATTATTATGGGGAAGTTGGATGGGTTGAGGTAGAAGACAGTATAAGGGAGATAAAAGGTAATGGAAACAATACAATAAAAATAAAACTTTTAAAAATGAATAAAACCACTTGTCACTTCTCTCCAAAAATACTTTAGCCATTTGATAACTAATTTGTAATAATTGATTTTCAATTTTTTATATATTGCAATTCTGTCTGTAAACTAGAAAATAGCCATCAGAGAAGAGAATAATTAATTAGAAAATATATAGTTTGTATTTTTATTTGGTTTCTTGTGATAAGGCACCATAACAGTAAGATTGCATGTGGATAAGTCAGTGGCTTCTCTAGCAAAATAGTCGTATAGCTTCAATAATTTTTTAGTCTTCCTGATTTCATATTCAGTAACATAAATATTTGAAAAAGAAGGGATTAAGACAAGTGCTTACCAGTTCCCAGCCCACCTCTCATTAAGAATTAACAAGTCCTATTATTCCCTTTTCTCGGAGTTATTCTTCTTCCATTTCAGTTTTAGTGAGTTGTATTATATAAGTAGTTAAAGGCAAGATATATTCAATGCTTTATTTCACAGACTGTACATATGTCTTTGATTATTTCAAATAGACACATGAGATCCCTACAGTTTTAACAACAAAAATAAAGATAGTTTTCTTATTTGGAGTTTGAGTTAAATTGCATCATTCAAAGTGTGTGTGTGTGTGTGTGTGTGTGTGTGT